>JAAGVU020000040.1:30606952-30640651 GCA_011763525.2 Mormyrus iriodes
AGACAGACAGACAGACAGACAGACAGATAGATAGATAGATAGATAGATAGATAGATAGATAGATAGATAGATAGATATAAAAACAGTGACATCCTGTCTTTGACTGAGGCTTTGTCTGAGCCAGCCGAGTTATCATCACTTGTCCCAAGTCCCAATTAAATCTCAGTTAATTATTAGTTAAGCAGAAGTCAGTAAGGGCAAGTCTCGAGTCAGGTTTCAGGTTTGGGGAATTGAGTCTGGAGTCATGTCTCAGACGACATGTCTCAATTAAATCCTCAAGTCAGCGAAGTGCAGTGTAATAATCAATTATATAGCCTGTGATGTAGGCTTAAAACCACAGAGAATGAGGAGCCTCTCACACTGACTGCCATGTTATTAAAATGACCTGTGCAGCACCTCATCCCAGCCAGGAAGATTACACAGAAGCATTATAAACTGGAAAAGGAATCCTTCAGTGGTGTATAGAGTGGTGAAGGATAAAGAGAGAAATGAGAGAGTTTGTGTCGCCAGTGCCTTTCCACATCGTGCATTTAAAAACACTTTATTATTCCCTGTCATGATAGAAAAACTGCTAAATTAAACAGTAATATTTCTGAACTGCAGCACTTTAGATGAAACATGTAATTAGCAAGGAATGTAATTGATTTATAAAGATCATCGATCATTACATTGAGCACATAAACATCTACTAATCATTTACCAGGTTATTCCTGTAATAATTATTTTTGGCATGCTAACAATATCTCTCCTAACAAAGCACATTCATGAATTCATATAAAAGTTTAAAAACCTCATCATTAGTACCGTAGATTCATTTTTCGAAACAGACTTTATATGTTAATTTATACAGGCAAGGATTTTGTTTCATTCCAATGCTATAAAATGCCATAATGGTTGTTCTGAACACAGTCCGCGGGGAGACTCCAGTCTCCTATTCCAATGGGGGCAACCCTGATTGCATCACTCTTAACAAAGTTATCAGGATCACTGCTCTGCCCCTTCTGGCAGAACTCACCGCACACACTTGGCAAGACATCACATCGGACCTTCGGCGACCAAAACAGCGTGCATCTACAGGGACACCTACGACATCCTGCAGACTGTTGCACGTAGGTCCTTATCCCACATCTGACAGTAAAGTGGTTGTGCCACGGTCCCCCCCAGCTAAAGCGGAAACCCTAGTCAAGGCCTCTTAATGATGATGCAAGGATATCGATAGTGTCGAATGCCCACAGGTTTCCACATCTCTCAAGGCAGTTCACATGTTGCTGAAGAACAGATAGCAAGTTGCAAGAAACTATCATCGCATTTAATGAATTTTTAAAAATGAAGGTGTAATGAATGGGGTTAGAAATGCAAAGTAATAAACAACAGCCTCACATACAGATTTTCAGTCAGCATTTAAAATCATATTTTATCCTGTATCTAGGCCTGTATCAAGACCTTTGGACATGTGCCTTAAGAATAACTATTATTTATGAGTATGACATATGGTGAAGACATATGATGATTAATGTGGAAATGTCATTTCTTTGTTATTGAACTTTTATCTAAAAAAAAAAATGGATTTCTTCAAAACTGCTCCAAGCACAGAAGCTGTAGGACTGAACACTGTCAACACAGAGACAGGAGCTGCTGTCAATTACACAGGAGCTCCGACACAGTGGGATGGTTCTGGCAGATGTCGCCCATGTCATTTTATTTTTGGAGAGTACCTGCTCGAGCCAAAAGTTGAGCGTCACGTTCAAATCAAGACGAGAAATCTACCTTAGGAGCAGATACCTCTGCAAGAAAATTCTCAGCCTAAACATTGAACATACTGAATTTCTAAATGGCATAATTAGTTGCACAAGCACCTGATACTGTTAATGAAATGTTTGTGAAATCCATCCTTTCAGAAGCTCTTAAATTTGCCCCCAGTACATTAGACACACATAGAAAATGCCAAATAACAAAAGTAGAATCTTCCATTCTCAACAGTAATATAATCATATATGCTCATCGTCACTTAAGTGCCAATCTCAGCAATGGACCTTCCTCTCTTTGATGGACCAACAAAGATCATCTCACCTAATGTTCAGGCAGATAGATCTATGTGGGGAATTTTGGTAAAAATAAATGCCATTTAGGAACATGGATTACTGTGGCCATTTTGGCATACAGTACTACGCAATGTCTTCGGCAGTGAAAGAAAATTATGTTTAAATGATGTTCTTGTTAGTGTAGAATTATGATTCTGTCAAAGTGTGTCAGCTTAGCCATTCCAAAACCTCTCCTAAAATCACCCAATTATTTGCAGCAACCGTCCAATACACCCATGTGTTATTTGACTTGACCACTATCCAACCTTATTTGACTAATTGATACCTCACTGGCGTTTTAAACTAATTAAATTAATTAATTAATTGACCTGGTGTTGAAATTTAGCGACTATATTGAATGGCTTAGGTGCCCCTGAGGAGTGGTTTGGGAACTGAAGCGGTGTTCCTCTAGCCTTCCAGAAAGATATCAGCAACTATCAGAGCAGGAGATAATCCATTTTAGATTCTATTGTGTTACTTATAATTTGCATCTGTCCTAATGTTAAATGTTAAATTGTTTTTTCTGAGCAATTATACCCATGCACAGTACCCAGAAAAATAGCCTTACATATTTTCTTTGACTGCCTAAGTCTTCTGCACAACACTATAGCTGGGTGGGTTGTTAAACCCCTTGAAAACATACAAGTACTGAAAGATAGAGAGTGACTTCACTCTGCTTTACTCCCATTACATTTGACCAGCCAGTAAGACTTGAGCTTGACCCATAAAATAATATGGAAATGTCTTCCAGTTGAGAAATTAGTAGTAGTGAGACAAGATTATTTCAGGCTGATCACAGGATAGTTGTAATATGGATAGATTAATTGTATGATGCCTGACTGCTACAAAAATTGCCCAAAGATGGTTTAGGGCACTGTAGTAAATTTCTTCAGCACTTGAGCTATGCAGGGAATACATTATTAAAGGAATGCTTCATATCAGAAACTTCATACCTAGCCTTCTCAGGACATAGTAATATAGCATGGATATGAAAAGGGAAAATTTTGAAATATATTAAAAAACAAAGGGTGCGAAGGCTAATCTCCCCCAAGCCAGCCTCCACAGTGGGATGCAGTGGAGCACTTGCTTATTATTACAGCAACTGAAAAGAAAGATCACCTTTCGATGGACAATGAAGCTGTTGAGCTGGCAAACTGATTGATGGCAGTGCTGTCCAATGGGGCCCTAGCCAGCTGCACCTGGTCCAATCAGGCACAATGTCCTCCCACACAGTAATGATGTCATGCACTGCAGTTCCTGCTCATAGAGTGTCAAACTCACAGATCAGCTAAAACAAGGGCTTTTTGATTGTGGAAACCAGGACTGGGAGATGACATTCACACTACACCGAGACTGGACAGAGTGCTCTCAAACACCCTGATGTAGCTGCTACGATTTTCTGACAGTAAGAAGGGGGCATCTCTCTCCACATATCACGTCACGTAGTTAAATCAATACATTTCTAAGCAAATAGTGTTTAATTCACACCAAAGCGATTCTGATATACAGCTTCATGAAAAGCTCTTCAAAGACTCCCAATGGTCCTTACAGTTTTTTTTGTGAAAGGTGGGATTTTAAAAACTCCCAAGAGAGGGGGACTGTGTGTGTATGAATCATGCAGGGTAATTAAATCGATATTTTCCTGTAGAGAACTAGTCCTCTCAACTGTCTATGCACACAAAGGATTTTTCTTCAATCAAACACAAAAGGTTAACAAAACAATATTGATTAATGCAATTAACTTTGTACAAACAAAATTTTCTTTTGCCTTATCCTCTTTCTTACACTCTTCTCTGGTGTGTATAACAGCCGAAAAATAATATTTTAATTACATTTTAATTTTTAAAGTAAAATTACTGAAGTAAACAGTTACACATTTCTATAAAACGATAAGCAGGTGTCTTCCCACTTTCACAGTTAATGCTACTGGGATTCGTTATATAACAATCTATTCCAATGCAGATATTATGCATGGAAACTCTGGCACTTTAAATGCAATTTTTCAAGTCTAAGCACTCCATACTACACATTCCTGTGTACCCATTTACTCCATCTCTGTCCCTTTATTCCTGTCACATAATAATGAGAGACTGAAACTCAGTGTGATTTTTAAAATAAACCACTGGAAAATTTGTATATTATGAGTTTAATAAAAGGTGAACATTTCCATCAGAACACTAAGTCCAAAATACTTTCAGCAGATAGAGGACTGGACCTCCCCCGTCGCATTTGTTCCTTTGAGTACTATTGCAGTCCATTTCAAACACATTGCAAAAAGCATTAGCAGTCATTTTGACAACTCATTCCTGAATAACTTTAGTAATTACATTGCAGTTGCATTCATGGTTAAAAAAATAGGAAAAGCTGTAAAGAGACCAGGACAAGGCTGACAGATACAAGGAGATGAATTTTGTGGCTGAGAGTACAAAAGCCTTAAAGACAAAGTGTTTTAATGACACTTTATTGATCCTTGTGGGGATATTCTCTCTGTGCCTATCCCATCTTGCTTTCTGTAACACACAGGTGAGAGCAAGCTTGGCAGTGAAGGGCAACCAGCTACAGTGGCACCCATAGAGCTAGGGGCTAGGAGCCTTACTCAAGGGCAGACAGACTATTTTGGTGAGACAGGGCTCAAACCAGTGACCTTCCAATCACAGGCAGCGAAGCCTAGCCTGCTGAGCAACACACTGCCCCAGGTTTGGAGTGGAAGAACTCATTCAGTTGGTGGGAACTGGACATATATTACAGAGGTAGTTATACTGTGCAGACATAGAAAATAAAGACAATAATTAATGCGGCCGCAGACTCCGGGGGGATTCTCAGGGATTTTATTCAGGGAGGTGACACATATATCTTCAAACATAAGCGGGGAGCAACTGGTGAGCAAAGGGAAATGTTGAATGGAGTAACAGGTTGAGGTTACATCTGTAAGTAAATAGGATTCAGAGGGAGGCAGCATAAGCAGATCATAAAGTGGGCAAACTGTTTTTTGGTAACTTTTTAGCAGGGTGCCCACAACACATCATGCTTTAGGTCAGGAATAATTATAGCTTAACAGTTAAAACCTCTCATGTGTAGATATTACATCACCGAGCTACAATTATAATGACTATGACAAGACATCGTCTTTGAACCTCAAAGGTAGGGGAAAGGCTTATTTCTGTCAGGTTCTTTGCAGAGAAGTGTGATGTTTGGTGATAGATAAGGCAACAATATATACCTTATGACTAAGCTAACAGTAAAGCAAAATGCCCGGCATCACCATAGAAACGGAGACCCCTAAAGTCCACTTCTTCGCTGTCATCAACACCCACTGAGCCAGGCAGGCGCTGCCCAGATTTTGCGAGGCCTCGTCAAGCTGGCACAAAGGTACAGGGGACTGTGTTATTTCAGAGACGTGCATCACTCAGTTGGTTCAAGGATTTTGATTGGCTGACTATGTACGGGGCAAGAGTGGAACTTCTTTGCACGTTGTTCTGTTGCTTGGCACAGCTCCGATTGTAGACAAAAAATATATATATGACAATTATGTTAGTGTGAGAAACAAAACTGTCAAGTTGGTCTGCACAAGGCAGAGGGCAAAATGTCACTGGGACAAAATGCCACAGCTCAAATGGGAACATTTGACGCATCTTCAGGACCTGAGTGCTGCTGTCTATCCTTACTCACAGCCAAGGGCTGAAAAAAGAGCATGTACTTTATGGCACTGGATGTAAAATTGCACAATATGCATATATTCCACCAAAGCTATTGACCTCCCCAAAGCAGAATGCAGTGCTGCAGTCTTCCTGACACATTGATGCAATTTGGTATTTGGAGAAATCAGACATATGACTGTACAGCCAAAATGGTTCATGTTGACGATGTGGACAAAAGAGAGGAGGGAGTCACGACCCCTCAGCTTTAAGAGAGTAACAAATGATGTGTGGGAGGGGTTAAGGTATCCTGTGCCCTCCCCAAATACCAACACAATAGCAGATCAACCAATCAGCATCTGTTATAATGAGACGTCGACAATGGGCCATGTACTGCATGGATGTAGAGGCATTAGAGACAAATTGGCCCCATACTTTTCCTCCACCCCTAAAAGATGCCTTAGGGTCTTGAAAATTCATGGCCTGGATTCACAGAAGGGATTCATTCACAACAGGGGCTGATTTGCATATCTTCACAAATTGGATGCATCTGGTTGGATGGGAGATCATGCGTCTCCAAACCCAAGGCCCTACCTGTACCCCCTTAGTATGGCAAATCATCGCACGAGACAGTTAACTCGTATATTTACTAAAATAAGGTATAATGTTTAGTCATCACTGGCAAGTGTCAAGAAAACTATCAATAGTTACACTTGCCGTATCTCTGCAAAGTTTGATTGCTGTACCACACTATGGCAGACGAAATTAGCTGCTGCAGCTGGTTAGAAACGCCACAGTTGTCAAGCATTATTACGCTGACTGAAATGTAAGGCAGTTGATAGTACTGTTATTTCCAAGGTAACATGCTTCATTGTCATCACAAATTGTCTAGGTCAGTTTATATTTGTTTTCCAGGCTGCAATGTTTCAGGATAAGAAAGAAGTTCAGAAATTCATGCATCTGATGGATGATTTTGGTTGTCTGGTACAGGCCACATTAAGATGCCATGGTGTGTCTAGGGGCAGGCAGGCAAACATTCAGAATCTGATGTCTCTGAGGTCGTCACTGAACCTGTACGTGAGTTTGGAAGGTTAAAAAGAAATCAAACCTACTGGATAAAAACAATTGGGGTAGCATTTCCTGTATTATTACTCTCCTGTAACCAGTATCTATGGGTTAGTTATCGACCCATTTGACACCAAGGCAAATGTCCCTCATAATCCATGGCTGATAGGTGTCATTGTCACTGTGACTGTATGCGATCGTGTTGCAGAGAAAAGATTTAGATGTTAATTAACGCTGCTGGCAGATTTATACCCTCAATACGTCAGTCCCTTGAGAGCTTTTATAGTTATTAAACTGTTTTTAATTCCACACAGATGTAAGTCAAAGCAATAGCAGGGCTACGTGTTTGGCTGCCATATTGTTTCTTGCTTTTCAGAGACTGATTTAATTTATCTTTCAGTTTCAGCGGTAAATATTTTTGCATTTTGGATATTTGCAATATTTTGGATATATATGACAGTTGACACAGGTTTTCCTAGCTGATTAAATAGTAGCTAACTAATGGTAGCTAATGGTAGTAACTAAGTGTTAGCCCCTGTGTTATTTTTGGGGTTGAAGTGACCCCAGTCAATTTTCAAAATCGGGTTAAATTCTATAGATTCTAGAATTTAGAATGGAAGAAGTAAAATACACAAGGGTTAATGGTTAATTAATGCATTAGGTAATACATGTAGAAGTAGTACAAGTAAGCATGTACTATTACATTATTTGTGTCCCTTCAAGTAATGTGTAATCATGGCGCATGCAAGATTTGTTCATGATTTGTTCAACTGCAGCTCATGTTGATCTTAAGAGACATTACAATGCCTCTGCTGTGATTGAAAGCTAAAATTGTTTTTGTAATTGTTTTATTGCCCTGGGTGGGATTGTGAACAGAAATGTGTTATGTAGAGATGGCAGAAAGGGTTAGAGGCTTTTGTTGATATGTGTGGAGATGGAATGAAACCAAAAACACAGGACAGCCATTTCATTGTCAGTACAGGGGACACACACAGGACCAAAGCTCAAAAATCACATGATGGATGTGTGCTAGGATAACATGTTTTCTGGTAAGGACTGAAAATGCAAGAACTCAATGTTATATGATTGGGAATCAGGCACAGGTAAAGTGGGCTCATTAGCTGATTTAACACCCCCCCACAGGGAGTCTAGCCCCTGCCCCCATTTGCCATGTTTTTTATGCAAAATAGGGGGATTCAGCAGGACAAGAGCTGGGTTAAATGTATATTTAAGACGTTTTGTTAACATAACCTATTCTGTGAAAAGATTAATTGTTTTAGTGTTTTTTTTATCTAGTGAGACCTATATAATGCAACTTATATACAATATCCTTTAAAACAGCTGAATATTATAATATTACATTAAAACATAAGTGTTCTACAGCTGGCCCCTACCTGGGACTTCAGATTTTACATTGCAAACCCACGTGTTAATCCACTTGGATACATGCCTCTGCAGTAATAACTTTTAAAGGATTTCAGAAATTGCTGGCATTATGCTTAAAGGACACAAAGGGTTGTCTGATAGCTGGCTTTATTTTCTTGGATATCTGCACCTCATGGACGATCTGAAATCATACGTAGGCAGAGGGTGAACTGAAAATGTGAAAATCTTTGAGGAATTTCTGCCTCCTAGGGTGAGAATTTAATGCCGTCTTTTAATAATTTGTGAGTACCATGTATCCAAGTGGATTAACACGTGGGTTTGCAATGTAAAATCTGAAGTCCCAGGTAGGGGCCAGCTGTAGAACACTTATGTTTTAATGTAATATTCAGCGGTTTTCCTAATGCATTCATTTTACTTCTTCCGTTCTAAATCCTAGAATCTATAGAATTTAACTTCATTTTGAAAATTGACTGGGGTAACTTCAAACTCAAAAATAACACAGGGGCTAACACTTAGTTACTAGTTAACTAATGCATTAAGTAAGTGTGTACTACAGCATTATTTGTGCACCCACAAGCAAAGTGTGATTCGCACGATTGTGCTTCTTTGGCCAAAACACAAATAAGATGCTGTGAGAATGCTGTGCATCCCACAGACAGCAGCAGGAAGGTTAGCTAAACAAAATCATAGGATGTGAAATAGCATGCCCATTACATTAACTGGCCCTTGGGTGCAAAGTTTTGCTTTTCAGGGATAGTCTCTGGCCATGAGGATCACCAGGGAGAAGTTGCTGAATGCAAAAGAAGAGGATCGAACCCACGCATCTGCTGCCTGGTACTTGCTATCATCTTGGGTTTTCTTGCCTGCAGTGAGTGACAGAGGCATCCAGGAGGCAGAGAAAGGAGGGAGATTGTCCCCATGATGCATTTTAATTGGTCTAAGTAAAGTCGATTATGGGTTTACACTCTTGAGAATTAAAAATTGCAAAACGGACACAGACCCTGTGCACTGTATGGAATATATGTGGGCAAAAGAGCTGAAATACTTTTGTAAAGGGGGGGGGATTTGAGAACTTAAAACACCAGGGGGGACACTCACCTCCTACATGCCATCAATAACACAGCATACAAACCCACATTCACAATTGTTACTGAGCCAAGCCTGAGCACTTACAATCATAAGGGATGAAAACATTTCTGTCCTTCTCCAGGTTTGTCTGTGACTGAGTGCATGAGTGTGTATCAGCCTCCTGAAGCCTCCAGAACTTGCAAGCCAACAGCAATGATAGGCAAAGCAAAAAAGTCCGAGGAGCTCTGGACCGTGTGCACGACTGTAAGTTCCATTAAAACCTACAGGATGGAAAACACAGGATTGATCCCTTTGAAAATCAATTGTAAGTTCTGGAAATATCTCTCCTCGGTGCTGCATTTGCTGAGGTCACTTGCTCTTTTTAAGGATTTAAGCCTCCCCATTAGATGAAAATGCCTCTGAAATCTCCCATTGAAGAAAAGAGCTTAATCGATCCCTCACATGCTTCAGTGCACGCTAGGGACCCTGCTCCAGTCACGGGAAGCACGTATGAAACCCTGTGAGGACTGAGTCGATGGTGAACTCTTTGCAGAAAACACATTACATGCCAAGTAGCAGACGGAGGTGTTACTGGAATCTCGCACCAAAGAGATTTCTAAGCATTTGTGGATAAATAGGCATTCATTCACAGACCAATCAGAGGCAGATGCTCGAGTAATACCAGCGTCCCAGAACTTGATCGTCATCAGAACCAAGTGACCATAGCTGACAGAAAAAGAAACATGGGACTTGGGAAGACTAAAGAACCACGAGCAATTAACTGCAGCAGGTTCCCCTTAAACTATGCCAGGTAACGGTTTGCGTCAGAACTGGACTCTGGAATTCAAGAGACATTAACTCACGAACCCCCGCTCTAGTTTCCTCTGCCTTTGATCTCCCGCAGCTCAGCTGCATTACGGGCTACTCCAAATCACCATGCTCCTGGTTGTAGATGAGCTTCCTCAGTGGGAGCAAGGGCCACCATTTGTCTGCCTCATGTCAGTCACTGATCTCCGTTACTGAGGCAGAATAGTCATGACCCCACCTTTAATCAGCCAACATACGCAGCCCCATCTGCAACGGGTTCCAGGCCCAGAAAACATGGCACTGCCATGATAGCCGGCTAGCCTGATGCACTGCTACGGCAGGAGGTGAATCAACATGAGCCCGAGGTAAGGTGCTTTATATGGTGAAACCTGTGCTCCGTACTTAAGGTGAAGTGGCAGCCCCACAGATGACAGCAAATGGTACGCAGTGGCCACTTTACCATCAATTTTTCCTTCTCGAAAGCTGAGCCCCTTATTCCCAATTCAGCGATTCCCAGCTCAAGCATATTATCATCTCACTATACAGTAAAGGTAGCAGGAAAATCCTGCCATGTTCTTCCCATGCATTGGACCCCTGCCAGCAGCCGCTGAAAGGTTTCTGTAAGGTGAGATCACGAGGAATATCATGATGCAAACTGGCGATAGTATCCAGCTGGCCATGGAAATGATTTGCAGTAAAACCGTGGAGGTCTTTGGCTTTTTTCCTTCAAGAGCTGGGCTAGCTTCTCACAGTACTGATGCAAACATGTTGTGGCTTAAGATCCTCTAGTAACTAAAGATTCAAAGGATACAAAAAGATTTGTCACTTGTACAAGTACATTGAAGTACTTGCTTGAGAACCTCCCTTCAGGTTTAAATAACAAAATTTAATAATAGTGGAAAAAAATAAGAGCATTGAGGACAACAAATACTGTATATATGAAATATACCAGACAGAACAGGACAGGGTAGAACAAATGGCATGACAGAGGCAGGTGTCGGACCATGGACCAGCAGGACAACAGAGGACCCACAGACAAAGTCACACAGATGAAACAGACTAGACACAGGATATAACCAGGTACCAAGTACAATCAATCAATGGGGACTTTGGAGCAGAAGAAACTGAGAAAGACAAACAAAACACACCAAACCATGAGAGGGCAGACAAGTAGAGGGGCAACAGTGACAGCAGTGGGAACAGAAGAGGGAGCCACTGGGGAAAACAGACCAGGCAAAAACAAAGGCAGGACAGGGCACTGGGACTGAGGCACAATTAACAAAAATGGAGGGCGTCTAGGAGTCTTGTGGACCCTGGAAAGTGGGCGAAGACCCTGGGACACAGATCCTCCTGGGTACATTCACTGGTGAGGCAGAGCCCATCTGGACCACAGGACCTGAGGGCCTCAGAAGACAAGCTCCCTCCTGGAGATGAAGACCTGGTCATCCCCTCTTCTGGGCCCCAGCTTGCACCATTAACTGCACTGCAACTTAGAACTGGGTTGCTGCGAATTTTGGGCTGAGGTAGGGGCCCACAGAGCAGGACTTTGGGACCCACTCAAAGTCCCCAGACTTGGCATTGTCTAGGTCAGCTCAACCTGGTCTGGCAGTGGGGGATGAGGAGACCATTGGCAGTGAGCCAGGAGGCTGCAAGGTGGGCGCCTGGGCAACCACAGGAAACGAAACAGGCACCTAAGCAATGACTGGACACCAGGAGACTGGGATGGAGCTGGCAGGACGCCTGGAGGCAAGCAGGGCAAGGCTGGGACACCTGGAAGTGAGCAAGGCAAAACCAGGACACCTGGGTCAGGTTCAGGTAGCATGGCTGCCGCAGGGCCAAGCATGTGCGATATGACCCTTCTTGGGCTGGGAGACTGGGACTCGGACAGAGACTCCTGCTCTGGGCTGAGAGCCTGAAGCATAGGTGGAGCAGGCCTCTCTGGGCCAGGAGCCTGGGGTACCAGCTGAGCGGCATTCTCAGGGCGGGGAGCCTGTGCAGAGCAGCCCTCTTTGGGCTGGGTGCAGCAGCAGAAAGGATGGGCATAACATGTTGCAGAGTTGACGCCTCTGAGGGTATATCAGAGGCGAGGATGGGCTCTGGGGGTATAGCATCACCAGAGAGTAGCTAAAGCATCCGTCTAACCTTCTCTGCCTTCTGGAGATCCGAGTTGGGGGGGGGGGGTCAGTCTTGCTAGTATCTCCCCTGTTCACATGAAGAGTACTCTGGTTACAGGGACCTTCCACATGGCAGGGTGGGGGCCCAGTTTCCGGTGCGACCAGGAGGGAGAAGAGATCCTCAGCTTGCAAACAGGGTGGCTCAAACTCCTTGGGCTCATCAGGGGTTTTGAAATCGCTGTCACTGAGCAGGTCAATCAGCGGGTTGTCTGGGACCCATCAAGGTGTGTGGATCGGAGGCTCAGACTGAGGTAGGAGGCTGGGTGCAGGGGAAAGCAAACAAGTGAAAATGCAGAGCACAAGAGGCTACCAGGGATAGCTGCTAGGCTGTTTGTAGAGTTCAGTCATTCTGTCACAGCTGGAGGAATGAATGACTTAGGAGCAGACATTTTGGGCAAAACAAAAGCAGCTTTGTTAGAACAAAACTAAACAAACAGGGACTGGAAATAAACTGGACCACTAGGGATCAAAAAGAGAAGGCTAGCCATTGGCCAGACACAGGCTGACAGACAGATGTTTCAGACTAGCAAGAGTGAGACAAACAGGTACTTAAATACATAGACTAATGCTGGTCAACAAGCATCAGGTGTACCTCATCAGGACACATTAGGGAGGAGACAAGAGGGTCAGGCAGACGTGGTGGGAAGGACATGACAACTTGTAGACTAAATCCTTCACCTGACTCACTAGCTTCAGAAAGTTGCTCCCTCACATTCCCATGAAGGAACGATTATTGCTGAAGTACATCCAGATCTATGAGATGTTTGCCAAGGCCTGCATGTAGCAAGTAGCTATTCAACTGGGTTTACAGGTGTCAGATGCTATATTGAGAACAAGGTTGTTTTAGGGGGATATTACATATACTAGTCAGTATGTTCTTGTTATACATACATTTCAGGTTCTGGTTGCCCAGATCCAATCAGGTTTGAGTTTCTGGCACTGGGCCCTTTAGGAAAAAAAAGGGAATATTCTTAGTGATGGAAATGGATTGCTGCACCTACAGGCTGCCTTTCCAATCATGGTAGAATTTTGGCACGGAATGTCTCACTGTTAGTTTAATCTTCCCGTCTTCACTGTTGGTTTAATCTTCCCGTCTTACTCCTGACATGCCTGCAGCGATTTGTTGGAGAGGCATGATATGAGGATCTGCATGGCATTCTCTGATGCTTAGCCTCCAATCTCCAATGCTGTTTAAAAGGTGCACAGGTTAGCTTTAGGAGACTTATTCCCCATACATTGTAATTTATGCTACAGGGCCAGAAAAGGAGATTGATTCAGTCCCAGTGAAATTTTCCTGTGTTTCTTCCAAGTTGTCAAACTATCAAGAAGATACTGCAGTTTTCAACACCACTAGGAGAGGATTCAGTGGCACGTTGTGAGCTACACTGGATTCTCCGCTCATAGCTACAATGGGAATCAGTAAAGTATAAGAAAGACATGATTTTTACTGCACTGGTGGAAAAATCTATATTTAATGTCCTCAAAGTACAGTTAAGTGGTTTGTTATTATGCAGATTTCTTGATGCTTAGGATGGGCCAAATTTATTGTGATTCCTCGATTTCTTTCCCCTGAGAGGAAAATTTATGTCCGGGGAAAGGATAATCAGTGTTGTGCAGATCACCATTCTTAGCTGTAGGTTGTCTTGAAATTGGGAAACTGCTAAATAACATGAATTCCTGAGAAGGCTTTTGGGCCCGATAGCTGTCCGTTAGCCTGGCTGTCCTTTCATATCCACAATATTGTAGCTTGCAATAGTCAACGACTAACCCCACCCCCAATTAGACATGAGTCCACATTGTGGGGGCCTTCTTGCTGATGCCAAAAGTGGTCTGGGAAGGAGAACTAACCTGGACAGACACAGATGCCCTCTTGTGTCAAGCGACTCCTGTCACAAGCTACAGAATATCTGCGCAGAAGGTCTCCGGATACTATTGTTTTTCAAATGAATGAGTTTGAGATTTTAACAGTACTGTCACGTGACTTCGGTTTCTCTGCAGTATGATGAGTTTTTTGAGCATCTGTGGTGCCCTCGTGCCAAAAAGCAAGCACTGGTATTGTTTTCCCAGAACATGTCCCCAGTGGATTAGTGGAGGTAGGTGTTAATGTAATCATCGCCGTACATGTTTTTGAGCGCATGCTGTGGGTAAGTGGGCAGTCAAAGAGCAGACTGGACTAGTGAATAAACCTGGAATCATCATGCTTTATTGGAATAGCTAATGAAAATAAATAGGGTATTTATAAATTAGGGGGCTTCCCCTCCATTTCAATGTCTGCTGTCATTATTTAAGTTACTAAATTTACCTTGAAAGGACTTAAATAGGTGTTAGCCTACAAGTTCTTCCCTGTCTGCTGAAACTCCCTTGCTATAGTTGCCTCTGCCTCCCCCCTGGCTCAGAGTGCAGGAATGTCATCAGCTAGAAGGCACGACTCCAATGACAAAGCGTGAGGAGTGGGGCAGCTGTTCTCAGGCCACCGTTTCTGTGTCAGTGATGTCATTCCCAGGCCTGGCACTGCTAACTGTTCTCTTCTCCCTCTCACAGGAGGAAACGTGGTCTCCCCTTCATCAGCCAAACAGCGTGAAGTTGGAGATATTCCTACTAACACAGGCCTTTTCACATGCTCTGCTAATGACTGGCATTGGTAGCATCATTTTATATCGCTCATTTTAAAGTTGCCGGGGAAACGCTTTGTGACTGCTGTCATACTCAGCACATTGATGTATATTACAGTCTGCACCTTGTGGGGAGCAGAGATCATGGGGTTTTATATTGAGATATGTACATCCCAAATAAAGAGCAAATACTGGCATTAGTGAGGTGTACTACACACTTGTGATTGCTAGAAGGCTGCAGGTTCAGTTTTAAGGTAATGGATTTTTTTTTATTGTTTTTTTTTTTCTTTAAAATTTTGTCTTCTGGAAAAATGGTCATTGTGTTGTTTACACCAGGGATCAGGAGTAGGCAACTCCAGCCAGTGTCCAGCAGGTTTTCCATCCAGCCTGATGAGTTACTATCCGCCTGAGACTGACCTTGAAGTAAGGTTCATCAGAGACCTGGTAGAATGGAAAACCTGCTGGATACTGGTACCTCAGGATCAGGGTTGCTTTCTTAAACCTGCAAACCCTCAAAGAAAAGACCCCAGATCTAGGACTCCCGAAAACAAATGTGTGACCACAGACATAACCAAGAGCAAGGGACAAGGAGGGAACTTTGATATTTCATTCTCTTCTTGAAAATGTTTTACTTTGTCTGGGAAGGGGCCCCCTTGGGTGTTGTCCCCATTTAGAACTAAACCGACTGGAAATACCAATATTTACCATCCTCTATGCTCTCTGCCAGTATTTCCCAATCCAGTCCTCAGGGACCCACAGTCGGTCCATGTTTTTGCTCCCTCCGAGCTCCCTGATACACTGATCTCTGCATAGTGGAATCATCAGGAAAGTATTGTGATGTGCCATGGCAATACTGAGGGATATGACATGCATCACACTTTATGGCCAATGGTATTTTAAAACCTGTAATTTCTGCATCTACCCAAAGACTTTTAACATAGAATCAGGGGAAAACATAGGTAAATAAACTCCTTTAAGAATATTTAAAAAAAACTGAGTTTGTGTCTCTTTATTCCAAATTTAGTTTAATTAAAAGTTCTTGCAGTGCTTGTATAATTGTTTATGTACAAACTCCCTCCTCTTCCCCCACAGCTCTTAGCTGAAGTATTGTTTTTAATTAAATAACCTTCTTCTTCAACAGAAAGGATCATAACTATGATCTCCATGGCAACCCAATAATGCTGAAAGAAATTACAAACAAAGGCTGTTTAGGGGGACAATTCAACTCCTAGGATTTCTATATTGACTCATTTTGTTTGAAACTCAAGGAAAATTATTATTCTCCAGTGCTGCATGATCGAACACAGTTCACTGACACATACAAACTTTACTGAAGTTTTGAAGTTTGAAAAAATACATACTTTGATCTCAGCTATAGAAACATACTCCGATGACCGATACAAAAGCCTCTCTGCAACCTAAGTAGGAGCCATTGATGATGCCCATACTGATTATATGGCTAGAGGAAGCCTTTGGGATCTGAGCGTTACATTATTTCTCCTTTTCTCCCCCCATCTATCCATCTTCCAACTATTTATTCAGTACAGGGTCGAGGGGGAGGGGAACTTGGAGGCTATCCCAGAACGGAGCTCCAGAATAAAGAACAAGGCAGATGCACATCCCAGACAAACACACACACACACACACACACACACACCATCTATTGGTATGAATGTTCACATTAGAAATTTATGGCAATTAATATAACTGCTTTACTGTGGGAGACATGCGGTACAGCCAGGCAGAAGTCCACACACCACAGGGGGAACATGCAAACCCCAAACACAGGGAAGAGGTGAATTCCAACCCCCAGCTCGGAGGTGTGCGGCAAATGCACTCCCCAATGAGCTGCCCTCCCCTTTCCTGGCTGCACTAAAAATAATTAACTATGCTATCTATTAATTTATAAACATTGAAAATAATCTGATAATTAGAAAGCTCACGTGTAGTGTAGCCTGACATTTTATTTACTTTAGCAAACACTTTGCACCATCCAAAGCAAAGCATATATATATGTGTGTTGCTGCTTTTATCTATATTGTTTTGTTTTAAAAGAAAGCAGGGTCAGCCAGTCCCTGAAGCAACTGGGGGCCCAGGGCCTTGCTCAGGGGCCCAGGGGTGACATCACTCTCAAGGCCCAGCCCTGGGATTTGAACCAGTGCTTTTCTGATTACAAGCACAGATTTCAAACCCACTGAACCACATACTGTAAGAGCTAGCTTCACTGAGCAGCTGTTGTACCTGCATAGCCCTGTTGTTAGTGGGCAAGGTCTGAAGCTTTGTTTTTCTTGCAGAAGGGGGTATCCTGGGTGAAAACAAAATGTGGGCTCAGATGTCAAAAGTTTTGGTTCCAAGTCAGCTTCTTCCCAGCTGAAAACAGTGTATTTAAAACTGTCTTCTTTGGCCATAAGCATGTACAAATGCAAACCTAGCAGTCACGATACAGACATTATTATGCCCTTCAAAGGAAAGAGTACATAAATGTTCGTCCATGTGAGAGTGATATGACTATTGCCTACCTCTGTGCTGGTACACATGTCTGAATTGCCCTAGATTATGATTAATGGTATAAAAAAAATTAAGGTATGATATTTATATGCAATGTCATCAATTTTTGTACATAAAATGTCCATCAGAAGTCATTGAAATGATACTTTACAAAAATCAAATGTATTAAAATGCCAGAAATCCCTGGAGGCAGGGAGCAGAAAGGAGCAAGAAGCATAAAGATATTTATTAATTGGTATAATCATTATTGTTAAATTTTTTATATAAATGTCAGATTTTTGTATTGTGTAGATGTATTTGAGGGTCTGCTGCCATTAATTATGGAATGGTTTACAGAACGCCATAGTAATTTTTATTCAGAAGTTTAGACCCAGATTTTACATAGAAAGTTTGTTGTGACATATTTCTGTAGCCCTACGTAAGTGTGGTTAGCGATCACCTGAATGTGTTTCTGTTGTATATGTTCTTATTTGATGAAGTTACTAATTGCAAACGGAAGTGCAACCGTGATGTTAAATTACACAAAGATGTATGCGAATTGATAACATGCCAAATATTTAATAGAGACTCGCTGCAAAATATATGGTTTAAACGTGCCCCCCCCCCCCCGTTTTTTTCCAACGGAAGATAGATGATCTATAATTAAAGAGGAGAACAATGAAATGTGGCTTAGCACTACTCAACTATCTTAGTTTATTCCCACGCATTGTTCATTATTATAAATATCTGTTCATCTTATTTTCGATTTCTTATTCTGTGTGAGACTTGGAGCTTATTTTGATGGTGCACAGAATACCAGGTCATCAGGAATACACTCACGCTAAGGTAGTTTCACTTTTTTATGTTCACCAGTCCACCAAAATCTAAAGTCTTTTTTCTGTGAGAGGATGCCGGATCATTGGTCAACTGCTGATACTGTCATTACACAATCTGCATCAGAACTGGTCATCTGCAGGACATTCTCTTTGTTTACAGGCTTTAGGTGACGTAGTTGTGTAAGGCCCCTCTTGAGGCTGGAGTGAATTTTCAAGCTACTCTAAGACTGAAAGACATTGGCATGTCAGTGAAGCATAAAGCCCTTCCTGAGATTAAGACAGGTGCTTACATTAGGAGCACAATTAATGAAAAGTGCAGACCAGCTGTGCCCCCCATCTCCAAAGGTCAAACTTTGTTTTAGATGGCTAACCTTCAGCAAAGCTTTCATATTCGTTTTACGAGGTAGTCTTTCAAAGTAAAGGTGATTTTTAAATGCCTTCCTGAGAGACTAAATCAACATGGAACTAGGCAGAACAATCAGCAATGACCTAAAGAAAAGATTAACCACAATCTGCAGTTCCCTGAAAGATCCCTAGGAGGTGCTCATGTGCTGGACAGCTAATCCTTCTGCAACTAGGAGTGCCAAGTATAGATGGTATGACACTATAGAACAAATTTGTGGGTTGGCCGTATGCTGACTGAACATTGATCCAAAATCCTATTGGACTCCCATGGAGGAACACTTCTGCTCCACTATGGCAGACTGACAAGATAACATGAACTGGGCTTTATGATTCAACCAGCACTTGACCTTTGACCCAAGCTCTCCCTGCTGGAAATTAAAGTTAATACTTAGAGACCTTCTCAGCTTTTCACAGCCAGTTTTACAGATGACGTCCCTAGCCTGTATTATGGATCTCCTCAAAAATCAAAGGCGTTAACACTAAGAGTATTTTTGATTTTCCTGTATGGATTTAGCGACAAAAAACAAGCTGCTACTGATTAAAGTACAGGTGTTCTGTGCGATCCAACCTAAGAGGTCTACTGCTAAAACCCACATGTAACCAGTTCAGTACTGGTATTGTGCCTGGAAAGTCTACCAGTACTCGTGAATAAAATAAGGCCACAGAAGCTTGAGAAAGTAAGACGCAAGGCAAGAGTTCTTTCGAACCTTTTGATGACAGATAGGTTTCTAAAACGACTGCAATCAAACTGCACCCATTTAACTGGGCAGAAATACTAGCACTCCAAGTTGCTATACCAGTAAATTTACTTACGAGATGTTTAGGAGGTTAAGAAGACCATTTGATAACAGTTGAAATGAATCGGTAAAGTTTCCTGCTTTTAAAAGAACTTTCCCCCAAGGATGCTGTGACTTGCCAGAACATCCATACATCCATCTTGCATAAACGCTTATTCAGTAAAGGGTCTCAGTGCCTGCCAGAATGTAATTAAGAAAAGTCAGGGCTGCCAGTTTTGCAAATGGTTTTGACATACAAAAAACAGTTCCATAAAAATAACGAAAGAATAAGCGTTTGTACTCATAACTGAGTTAGTTTATTTTGCATGTTCACTCTACTGAAATACTCTTGCTTTTTTCTTTCCACAAAATCGATTATGTATAGAAATGTCTTCCGTAATCCTCCTTTTGGCTTGTTGTAGATCCCAAAGGAAAGCATTTCAACTATCGACTGGACATAATTGCGTACATGACATATTTGGCCTGACAGAGCAGATTAAAACAGAAAGATGAGTAATGCATAAATGTGATAAGCAATAAAGCCTCCTGCTATACAGTTACACTGCTAATTTTTTGTCTCATTTTCATTATCAAAACTAAAGGAAGTCAGTTTCATGCACAGACGGAACTTTTGCATGCATAATCAGATTTTGAAAAGGAATTATATACTGTATTTAATCAATGTTATTGCAAAAAGGATCATGGTTTTTCAATCTAATAAGCCAATATAAACTAAAAGATACATTCATTCTTGTTCATTAAAAATGTAATACAATCCATTTCCTGACAAGATAGCTTTTTTGATACATACTTTTTAAATTTTATGCTACAATAAAGCAGAATCATTCATACTGGGGCATAGCAACTCTGTCAAGGAGGATGTAGTGATGGGTTTCAAAATTTGGACTTGGACCCTGAATGTTGTTGGTTTGAGTCCCCAGGACAGGGTCTGTTGTGCTAGCTCTGAACACGTTCCCTAATGTGCCTACTGTACCTGTGCAGATATGGATGTTGCTCCAAGGGGGACAAGCGTCTTACTAAACAAAATATTAAACAGTGGAGGGGACACAATACCCAGTACCTTTGGAAAATTTTGGTGGGAGGGGCTCCAAAATCTGTGTAAGCCAAAAAGAAGGTTATTTACTAAAACTTTGGACAGAATTTCTCATCTTCAGCCCCAGCCAGCAATGCTTCTGAGCTCTTACATGGTTGGTTGTACCTGACAACCTGCAACAAAAATGTACACTCAAGTAATCTTTTAAAATCTTTTCCTGTAATAATGCTTGCCTGTGCAGTCTTTTCAAAATGTAAATAAAAATCAAAAGATGTTGCTTCAGTTATCATTAAAAACAATTTCAGTGTTTTATGTTGATGTGAGTACATCTTTATAAACCAAAAAGCCTGTTAATAGTACTCTCTCTTTAATCATCTTTGGAAGCTAAAGTTACTTAGTGCATTGACATAGTTCTGATTTGTTTGTGCCCAAAATACCTTTTATGTGTTTTAAAATTAAATGTTTGGGTAAAATAGAACACAGTGATACTGTTAAACTTCAATTTAAAAAGGAATCACCAGAAGAGCTGATCAACAGAAAACCTCTTTGCTGCATTTTCAGAAAAGAAAATTGAGTACTGGGAACAACAACTGAAAATATAAACTGAAAGCGATGAATGTCTGATGCCACATGGCTGTTTGGTGAGACAACACTGGCTAAAAGCAGACACACATTCTCCCTACGTCCACCTTGCACGTGCAACCATTTAAAGTTTTTTGTGACGTGTTTATATAAACATCTGTTTATCCATCTTCCATAAAAGATAATCCAGTGAAGGGTCAGCCTGGAGCCTATCGCAAGAAATGCACACACAAGCAACCACACACTACGGGCGATTCAGAGAGACGCCTATTTACTGTAGCACGTTTCAGGACTGTGGGAGGAAACTGGAGTGCCTGCAGAAAACCCTTACGACACGGGGAGAACATGCAAACACACATAGAGCAATCAAGCCCAGCACTCTGAAGGTATGAGGCTGCAGTGCTGCCCACTTAGGCACCGTGCTGCCTCTGTTCATAAAAATAAAAATTAAAATAAATAATGACCTGCAACATTTTCATCTGCTATTTGAGATTGCAGCACCATGCCATTTTTTGTTGTCACCGTGATTGGGTAAGGTTCACATTTTGGGCCTACCTGGTGTAGGAAGTGGGACAATCTGTACTGGACTGAAAATGCCAGTATTTGAGGCACAAATCCCATATTGCTTTCTTAACCTTCTTTGAGAAGTGGAGCCTCTTTCTGAATTTTTTTGCAGCAACATCCAGGAAATTACAGTTAAAGTAGCTATAGCGAATGTAGACGTGTAACCTCAGGGCTGCTCATTTAAGTCCCACTGTAATAGTACTTAATGTGAACTGTTGATTCCTACTGAGGCTCTGTGATTTAGTTTTTAATGTCATCATTTTGCTCAAGTGACTATTCTAGTTTTCTCACGATCATGTGGTTTGCGTGTGTTTGTAATTGCATACCATCCAGGTCGAACCCAGCCCGCTTCTCAGCAAAGGCTCCAGACTTGCTGCGAACCTGCTTTGATTTACTGGAAAAATTCTGGATTAATGGGTCACAAGTTGCTTTGGGTCAAAGCAGCCAAATCATAGAAATTGTATGAATGCTGTTCTTAAAACTGTAATTGAATAGTCTCTTTTCAAAGGTGGCAGAGCCATACTTTTGCTTTCAATAAAGGGATATTTCAAAGAACAGCTCTGCCATCTGCAAAGGTCAAAGATCGAAGAGGCCCCCGTTTTACGGATGTTACCACATAAATGGCGCAGAAGGCTATCTGTAAATTAGCTACCTTATCAACAAGCAATAAAAAAATCCAGTTGACTGCAATAGGTCCCATTTTGTGCATGTAATGTACTAGGTATGTGAAAATCAGACTGCATTTTCTACTCACCCCATATTTTTACAGGTTTCCACATTGTGTTTTTTACGCACAATTTAAAGACTCTAAATTGCCTGTGGTGTGTGTTCTGTGTGTTCAGTGATGGGTTGAGATTCTGCTTAGGATGTCTACTTAGATTCCTGAGATGGGCTCCTATAGACGAATGGAATGGATGGATGTTTGCATGGTAGAATTTATACAATTAAGTAAAAGGACAAAATTAGCCATACTACTAATATACAGGCAAAGAAAGCAGAGTCCACAGCTCAAACTTTATATTTATACAGATTTTTAAGAACACCCTCCCTGATTCGTAGATGTCTAACACAGGTTGTTAATTAGTGTGATGGTTGGGTCCCTTATGAGTTCTTTATGAATCTTCTGCAACTGAAGGCTTTCCTTACTCCCTTTTCCTTTTAAAGTATTGTGCCAGTGATATTTACTTATGCTAATTTACCAAGAAGGTCAATTAGTCAATTATTCAGACCAGAGAAAGTCAATTGCTTATACACACGTAACCCGCCTGTGGGCCAGTCATCCAGAAAATTCTATTTATATGGTTTGCATGTATTAACTTTGAGTATAGACAACATGATAATGTATCAATTGTGTTTTTAATACAAATTCAGGGCTCATTCCTATTAAGGTGCAACCATTTTTGAATAATTACCCAGCACGGATAATTGTGTCACGCGGAGCATGTTCAAATAAAAAAAAACAAAAACAAAAACAAACAGTCACAGGCCCTGAAAACTATTTGTCCTTCATGTCAGAATAATTGGCCGTAATTGTAGCATGTGTTAACAGTTTTACTATAGCTGGTTAACATTGACTTCAGCTCCAATGCTGAGTGAACGACTGTTTAGCAGTATATAAGTAAAATCATGCGAATCAATCTTTTTTCTGTTGGTTACCAAAATGAAAGTGTTTCAAGAAAACACAACAGATTTAATTTTTGTGGAGAGCATTAACAGTAGCCGAATGCTATAGGGTGAGGCTGAAATGGAGCTTTTCCAAAGATATCTGTAGATTGTTCATTTAATAAAGGGCAGATGGCACCACTCAAGCAGGAAGTAATTGACATAATGACACGGCCGGGCCAGCCCTCGTCTGCGTGTGACATCGGCCCGCGTCATAGCAATGGCCCTATTGAGGCAAAAAAACCCTTTCAGATCCGTCTAAGGACCTCTCTTCTTGTCGAATCGGCCAAGTTGCTGCTGGGAAACAAAGGACCAGAAACGTTGTTTATAGTGAGAGAACTCAACTGTGTCATTTTTGCTCATGTGGCAGAATATGTTGTGCTTTAGGGTTTACATAAGGAGCCCATAAGATTAAAAAGGTAGGCTACTGGATGTGACCTCAGTATTAACCCTTGCTTCTATGCATATTAATTAATTAAAGGACAATATATCAGACAATCAGTATGTTCCCTCCCTGCAAGTTGACAGGCAAAGATCTCATGAATTCAATCAACACATTCATCGTTTATGGCCACAGAGCATGTCTGCTTTAGTTGACAGTATTCCCCAGAACATGCAAAATAAAATTGGGAACATTGCTCCAGGAAAGGTTCAATGCACCAAGAAGACAGAAAACCAGGACTGTTTTCAACTCATTGAGGTTACACACTGAATTGCTCTTCACTTCCACATTTACAACAAAAATTTTGCGCACCTGAATTCTGGGAATTTGGTTTTGAATGCCATTTAAGAAGTCCGTCTCCATGATAAAATAAAAACGAAATTACCTGCCCCCTTTACTGTCTCAATTTTTTAATTTTCTTTATCAATCACCCCGCGACCCTGACCCGGTTAAACCGTGAGAAGAATGAAGACTAGATGGATTCTTATCAGTCAAACTTTATATTACAATTACAGCTAGTCACCTTTTCTCTCCCCTGGTGTTCTGACCCATGTATAAAATAAACGCACCCGGCACTTTGATTTCAAGACAAGACGAACATTTTGGGGGCAAGCGGAGAAACAGGGGAGTTAGGAAACAAAATTAACCGCATGAGCCGGGGGTCAAATTCTAATAATGAGAACTTTTGTTTACTTCGTCGGTGCGAAACATTTCAGTGATGATAAGCATGTCAGAATAAAATAATATATTGATTCGATTATCGTTAATAAATTCCTCATGTAAACTCTGCTAAATGCATTTGTGTTTAAATGTTTTTTTTATTCAAAATCATAACATTAACGCTGCAAAATAAAAAAATATATATATAAAAAAAATGAACCAGCACTTTGCAACAACAAACAATTGGTCAAACCAGGAGGGAGGGGGTGTGAATGAACGCATCTGGTGGTCTGGATCCTTATCGCCCGTCCCCTAATCGCAAGTAAACGAACGTTCACACCCATGAAACTGGTTGGACGTCAAAAGTAACTCGTCTCCGTGATGACAGAACCGAAGGCAGCAGAGCACGGAATAAATGCCGGCGCACGACCTAGTCTGAGCTCATCGGAGGCCACGCTGTTTCATATTTATACGGCAGCATCCAGCAGCGTGCAGCCACGCTTCCGATGTGACAGCCGGAGTGTGGCACTCCGCGGTACCTCAGCCCTACAGACGGATCGCGATCACAGGAGATTACACATAGGAGACCGCTGAACTTTTCAGCCCGCTGTAAAAAGAGTTGCCCCCAAGTGAAGGTAAGCTTTCCTCCGCGTTTTTTTTCTAATGTAAAATTAGACGCACTTTAATATCTCACTGAGAAATTATTTTGAATTTACTGCTTTAGATTATGTAACCATTTAACACGTTGCTGAGAAATTGGTGATTATCCTATTGTGTCATCTTATGAAAACTGGCACATTCTTTCTGTTGATTTCTTAGCAAAGTACAGACGCATTCATTGAATATCATTGCTAAGTGTGCTTTTTTGGTCCGCTTATTTTGTTATTATATTCAATTTACATTTGAATTCTCCATCGGTAGAAATGATGGGGAACAACAGCTTCCCTCCCCCAATAATCATGTGTGAACTTGTTGCCACAGCATGAGATGAGCTGTACTGCGCAATGTCTTCACAGATAAAGGGGTAAAGTCAGATCGCCCCAAGATTAAAAACAGACTCAACGTTAATTGTTTTAGGCATTTTGTGAATGAAAATACAGGCGCTTCTTGCCGCTCTTCGGAAATGAACTCTTTTGCAATGTAACGCAACAGAAGGCAGTAAGTTGCCGAAAGACTGGAGTTACGTGATTTTCTTATCATTCCCGATACACTTCTCATGCAAATCGCGAAATCACTATCTGTCCGTTTTTCCATCAAACAATTGCCGCGCCACTCCCCCCACCCCCGATTATTACTGTGCTAGAAATTAAAGAAAAAAATACAGGTGTTAGTATCATCAGCACATTAGATGTGGGTATGTGTGATTGCGTTGATTTAGATACAATTGAGGGTTTGATATGAAGAAACTATGGTTGATTTTACGCGTAGATTAGACTGATACAACTCGCGCTCGTTTATTAATGTTAAGAGATACATTCTAAAAATCAGTTAATTTTATAACTTGATGAAAGAGGTCACTTCCTTCTGAACATGGGTGAAGGGAACCAGTTTAGATCTATCTTTCATGTTATTTCTAATGTAATGAAATTTGGATTTTGACAAATATTACATATAAACTGAAGTGTCTGAGTTGCACTGAATGCTAACAATTGTTTTAAATGTCAAAAATAAATTGTACTGAAAGGTGGGGGGGGGGGGGTGTTTGTAGAACTGCTAATATATTCGCATGCGGCACTTGGAGGGAAATTGTGTGGAATATTTTAGAAGTTTTCATAGGAGCATGTTTAAAATAAGTATATCATACTATACCTGCTTACTGTAATAAACCCTGAAAAACTGGCCTACATCAGCGATCGCTTGTGTCGCTGTCCATGGTGCTGAAAATATCCGTCAGTGTGCGGGGACATCCTCATTGTGGGCAATGTTGTGTTACATTTCAATAATATTTAACGTTGGGTATTTAAGTCACCCGTAAGATCCACCTTTGAAAAAACATTAATTCAGTACATTCCTCGGGAATTTCAGATCGTAGCTTATAATTTACAGCCAGTTTCACCGTTGGGTCTAGTTTTCAATTATCCTTCACGGAGAGGCACAGTATTAGTTTTTCGGGTTGGTTTTAAAGTTCAAAAGTCACTGGAGGATCGGAAAGGGTCACACCAGAGCCAACGATCGGATTTAAAAATGTTTATTTTACATGCATACAGAATGTTTGTAGCTGAGCTTGCTTACCAACAAAAACATGCAGCTCTTTAATCTCACTTGTTGGACCCTCTGCCTGAGAAACAGTCTGCACGTTTTCCTTTTCTAAACTTGGATTTTGTAAAGATTATGCAAGCTTTGTTTCACTGAGCCGTATGCCTGCACATGAATGCCAAGCGGAGCCAGACTTGTACAAGGAACAGGGAGGACTCACATTAATAGTATATACACATCACTGACTTCTGCATTTCATGCACCTTGACTTTTGGAGGGAAATGTGGACGACACATAACCCGACAGCAGGGGTGCAGACAGACAGCTGAGAATTATTCCGAATGAAAAATATCACGGCTCTTTCCAGCGACATCAAACGGGAAACTTGCATAACATGCAAATGCGTGTAATTTCGACTGTGGCACCTCCCTAGCCAGCAGCAAATGTTGAAGTATGACGTTGGCAAAGGTGTCACCTTGTAACGAGGTGACATGAACTTCCTTCGTGTTACACTTTGATGGCTGGAACTCAGATAAGGAGGCACCGCTTTTGTCCATGAGTACAGCATGAAGAGTGTGATGTTTGTACGATGTTCTCGCTGTTAAACCACTCCTCGTCTGAGCTGCTGTTCATTCCTGGTAGAATTTTTTAGATTGTATATATCGGTCCATTCATCATTTGTAATTTTGGAGAAATAGCTTCAGAAGTAGACAGTGAATAAAAAAACAGGATTGAATTACAGGAGCTTCTGCAAATAGCTAATTTCAGTTGACATATGCAGGTCAACAATATCCAAGGCAATATAAATAATTTATTACAAGATGAACAGATTTGTATGCAGTCTCAGTGTGACCTTAGTCTACTAGTGAAAACTCAGGTTCAAATATTTGTTGAAATAAATAGATTATAGAATATAGAATATTCCATTTATCTACATTAAAAACCCTCAATATGTCTACCTCAGATGATCTCTCTTTCTTATCTCAGGGTATGCCAGTCTAAAAAAGTGTCGAGGAAGATCAACTTGACCAACTTGATTAATCACAGAGCTAAAGCAGACTTCTTTCACTCACATCTCCTATTCATTGAGCTGCCAAAAACCCTTCAGCATGCAGGACCCCGAGCCGAGCGTCTACCAGCTGCAGCCCAACATCATCTCGGTGAGGCTCTTTAAGAGGAAGGTTGGGGGCCTGGGTTTCCTAGTGAAGCAGAGGGTGTGCAAGCCACCTGTCATTGTGTCGGATCTCATCCGGGGTGGGGCGGCGGAGGAGTGCGGCCTGGTCCAGGTTGGGGACATCGTCCTGGCTGTCAACAACAAGCCCCTGGTCGACATGAGTTATGAGAGGGCACTGGAGACCCTCAAGAACGTCTCACCTGAGAGCCATGCCGTGCTTATCCTCAGAGGGCCAGAGGGCTTCACTACCCACCTGGAGACCACCTTCTCTGGAGATGGGCGTCAGAAGACAGTGAGGGTGACTCGGCCACTCTTCCCCAGGTCCTTCGAGAGCTCCATGCAGGGCAACAAGGAGCAGCTGCGGGCCATCGAGAACCTCTCCCCAAGCAGGGAGCAGAGCACACTCATCCAGATGAACAGTGTGGTCTCCTCGCTGATTGCTCCAGGGGAATCCGGGGACTGCCATGCCCTCTTAAATGGCGTTGAAGAGAACAAGGACCTGTTGAGGGAAATAGAGCCTGTTCTCAAGCTCCTCAAGCACAGCAAGAAGGATATCAATGGGGTGGACACGAGAGACGCAGAAGTCCAAGTGGACAGGTAAAGACTCGTCATCATTCACGAGCTCTACTTGTGTTATGCATCTAGTATAGAGAGTCTGACAAGCATTCTATTATGCAGCAGTATATGTCGGTGATACAAATCTGATTTCTAAATATTGGCAGCAAGCTATGCACAGTCGAGGCACATAAACTCACCATTTTTTTCATGAAAGAACATGCTTCAAAATGACTCATCCTATCCCGCGAAAGGACAGCCGTAGAGCATCTTCTTCCTGCCGCTCAGCACAAAGCCCCACTTAAATAGCATGGATGCAAAATAATCTTTTGATAAACACAGCATATAAACAAATGGGCTTTTAAAAGACAACATCTTTCCTGAGCTGAAGCAAAAAAAAAAAAGCCGCAGGGGAAAGCAGATATGAGTTCACTAACTCCATTTGTCTGCCCTACACGTTTATGAAAAAGGGTTACTGGACACTGAACTTTGAAAAGAATTGAAAGCAATGACTCAGATAGAGCCTTTTTCTTTTGAACAAATGATCATGTAAAGGATCCTTTTCATTTGATTCTCCACTAAGGCACTGTTTCCCAAAACTGTAGTAGTGGGTTGAGAGCTCATCCTTTTTGAGAACAGACTGAGGAAATATGAACGCCTGTGCATCTAGTCAAATTCCCACTGCACCCAGGTCAGTGCTGGACCTTATGGGTAAGGCTGAGCTTTCAGATCACTCAGCACTATGAGCCCAAATGCAGAGATCCTCAACAGCTTGTGTAGAAAAAAAAGCCATGCACCATGCGCTGACGGGTTTGTTGTGCTTGCCACCTATGTGGCCCTGAAGACCCGCCCCTGGCACAACCCACCCTCCATGGAGCGCAGTCTATCAATAAGCATCACATCCGTCAAGTCATTACCAGATCGGCGTCTTGAGTCCTTGGCACAGCCCCCCCCACCCCCGCAAAGTTTGCATTCTCTCAGTGTCATGCTGCTGATATATGAGTCATCCCACATCTCTGACAAAATCTGCTACTCCGATGGGCTTGTTTACCTCCCCAGCAATGGGGATGGAGACTCAGCACACAGCATGACTGCGTCCTGCCCTGGGTGACACCCCAGGGGCATTACAGTTTGGTGGGATGGGGTGGTGGATGGTGCAAATGTGACTGTGATGTGCTTAACCAGTACACTGTGTGATTTGCAGTGTTGCTGTGGTGGGCAAAGGGCTGGCCTCCGATGCAGATCGGGCCCTCGACAACCCAGTGAGAAAGGATGACGCACCTACAGTATTCAACAACCCGTACTCCGAGGATGAGAAGGTACCAGCGTTCCGGAAGCACAGAGGGCTTGCGGTCAGCCAACTGTGGCCCACGTCATGCCAGGCTTGTGCTGAAATTGTCGTAATCATTACCTGCCATTAATGTCCCGAAGCCCCTCCCACTGTGATTCTGATGCTAAAAGGGTTGAATGAATGGAGCCAGATGGGGTGGTGGTGATGGTTGGGGAAGGGGGGGAGGGGGGTCCAGGAAGCGTGATGAATGGGGCACACA
Organism: Mormyrus iriodes; assembly: GCA_011763525.2. Lineage (NCBI taxonomy): Eukaryota > Metazoa > Chordata > Actinopteri > Osteoglossiformes > Mormyridae > Mormyrus > Mormyrus iriodes. The sequence continues at coordinate 30,636,724 of JAAGVU020000040.1, forward strand.
GCTGCGATAGCGAAGGGCCGCCATGACTTGCCATTGTCTGTTCCTGCTTCTTGGCCTCTCAACAACTGGTAGCCGCGTAACACTTGAAGGGCGATATATTAGGATTCATTGCAGAAAGGCAGTGGAGAAATTTCCATGTTGTAAAAAATAGCGTCTGGAAGGAAAACTGGAGCTGGTAAGTGCTATGAGGTCCCTCTATATGAACATTTGTGCCAAATAAGAAGTTTGGCTATGATCTCAGCTTATCTGAAAATGCTGTACAATCTGAGTGATGTCACAGCAGCCATTTTTGTGCAGGAATGTTTACAAAATAGCAGCCTGTTGGGTGACGAGGTGAGGAAGGCATATTTAGCTAGTCACACTGTCTGATTATTATACATTATACATGCTGAATGACAGTATCAGAGAGACAGATACAACGGTACACTGATGATTGAAATGTGGGTCTGAACCATACTGAGGTTATTTCAGACATAGTCTGATCTTTGCAGGCCCAGGCGTTTGTAGGAAAGCAGAGGCTCTGGACTCAGGTCCCCCCATCAGGTCCCGCAGGTTCAGCTGGAGAGCCCAGAAGTCGGTGTGGCGGAAGTGGGAAGGTCTCTGCTGAAGCGGCACAAATCAATGACGTTTAGCCCCACGGTCTGAGCATTCAGCCCCACTGATGCAAACCTCTAACAGGGAAACTAACGTCAACTCGCATTCCAGTCCAACACTGGTGAAGCGACTCCAGGCAGTGCTGATAGCCTACTTCCTTTCATACATCCTTACCATATTCCCATTTAATATTTTATTGGTCCAAATGGCTTTGAATGTAATAATTACAGTAAAATAAGCTTAAGTCACCTCCAAGTCCTCCGGCAAAGTATTTTTTCATAGTTGCCTAGCAAACTGTGTTCATCTCCACAGCAACAGCAAATTTTTAATATTATCTGTACATACTGGATTTGTGCTGAAGCAATTTACATGCCCAGCTCAAAGGTACAAGATCAGAACCCACCCTAACATTTGAACCTTGGTCACTTAATCATTGCATGACCTGTTACCTCTCTTGGTTCTTCTGAAGTGCTTTTCTTCATTTGACAAGGAATTGTTTCCAGTAAACCCCTTTATACGTTCCTTTTTCTTGGAAGAGCCATTCAGACCTCTGGCTCACTACCACACGACTTGGTATCTAACACGATGGCAGAGAATTGACATAATGGCAGAAAAGCTCTTGCTAGCGAAAGTGCAAATCCAAGCATGACATCCCTGCCATTTGTAAAGAAGGTGTAAAGTTCGTCTTTCTGCAAATATTTCACTGAGATTAGACCAACGAGGAATAACAGGACCCCCCCAACATAGCATGACCTGAACTTTAAAATCTCACAGTGCTGTGATCCGTCTTGTTCTCACTCCCCCTCCTGCACCCTATCGAACAGTCAGTCCTACGCAGCCAGCTTCTGACCTTTTCTTGTCCCCCAAAGCATACGGCGGCCATTGTTCTCATGCAGAATTGAATGTCTTCGTGAGGCTCCTACCTGGTATTGTTTTTTTAAAACGCCATTTAAATTTCATAACAGTTGCGAAAACTTGTTTTTGCGAGCAGAGGGAAACTAATCAATTTGGGTGGGGGACACCCTCCTCCACCTCCCAGGAGAATAGAGGCCATCAGTAAAGCTTAATTGACTTTCTTGTTTGCATTTATCCCTTCAGGAAAAGCTACAATTACACCCCTGCTCATATTTTGTGAGGAGTCATTTAGCAATAACTACGATTGAGTGATGACATTGGTGATGAGAGGGGAGACCATATTTCCTTTTGATTTATAGATCAGTGGTCTGTTTTCCACAGAAGACAACGTACAGAAGACAAGTCTCCTGCAAAGATGATTCACTGCAATTAATGAAAGGATGAATTACTGACACTCATCCATCAATATAGCCACTAGCTCACTGATTCAGTTAATAATGGTGAGCAAGTGCAGGACAATCAATCTGTTTAACCATCAAAATTATTTGTATGCCTATCCAGAATGGACGTGGCTTCATATTGGTTGTGGGTGAGACTGAACATGGAAGTGGGCGATTTTGTGGATAAAAAAAGTCTAAAAATATATATGAATTTTATTTGTTTTACACTGACCAAATTTAGTATGTTGCACCAAAAATACATTAATAATCCATATGTGGCCATATATAAATGTGATCACCAGTTAGTGCTGGGCACGTCTTCTTTTAGCTAACATTTATTTTATTTGGATCAAAAACAAAAATACTAAAATATCCACAAGACACCCGCAACATATTCCCCACCTTAATGGTAACCAGAGGTGTAAATTAACTAAGTACAATTCAAATCTTCACAGATTTCTTGAGTGAACACAAAATATTTACGGCTTGGAAGCATAAATCTTTAGATCAGCAGATTGCACCATCCTAGCAAACTCTTCACTCCCCACACTGTAAATGGGGACCATATCTTTTACAATATAAAATGTTATTTCTTTCCATCTGGGCAGTAATTTATCACATGGGATTACGCTGGAAAACTATGATGCTAATGTTAGCTGCCTTTTAGCTGGAGCTTTGGGCTGAGCTCCAGGGATAGCTTCGCTAATGCTAACACTGAGTGTTTCTGCTGCAAGTGTTGAAATAAATTGGTTGTACTGCTACTTTAAGTGGCCACGGTCTTTCTGCAAACTTTGCATTTCACATGGCTCTTTTCAATGTCAGACATCTCATACCCAAACCAGTTTCCCACAACAGACTACACATTACTTCCTTTCTTTGGAATAAGCTCATAAGTTACCAGAGACTGACCGCTTGCCTCCATATTAGCTTAGCTAGCCAGCTACATGCTAGCCTAGTACCGAAAACTGCCAGGACCAAAGCAAGCTAGAATGCACATGTATGGTTCACCTGATTTTTTATATTATTCATGTATTGCTTGAACGCATATTAAACCTGCATTATGCATTAACATTGCAAATATTTTATAATTTTGCATTATTACTTAAATTGCGATTTTCTTATCATCAAATTGCCTTAAAATTCGAATTATTTGAATAAATCCTTAAAATCGCCAAGCACTACCACTGGTACCATTTAAGATCAAATATGAAAGGGATCAAATGATACATGCTGAGCAGTACCCATATAAGAACCACTTTTTTGACTGTGGGCAGAAAGTATTTCTTTAGACAATATGAACTACGCAATGTAAACCTGCATTTATATTTGGACAGATTACGATAATACGGTAATACCCTCAGGCAAGGGTGTATTTCAGCACTGGTAGGGACCAAATCAACCCAGAACACCCCGCTCCCCTAAATACGTACGGTCCTTCTACAGTATTGGTAGGGACATATCCCTGCTGTCCATATCCCAATCTACGCCCTTGCCCCCACTCCCAACAAATTTTATCGCTGAGATTTCAAAATATTGGAATAGTCTTCTTTTGAAAATACCATATACAGAGGTATAACATCTGGTCAATATTAAAAATGACAGTACGTGCAAAATCACAACATTGCCTGAGTAAACTCTGTTTTCTTGTGTTTTATAGTGTGTGTTAGAATCTCTTGGTTTGTTGTGCTTAGACAGCCCATTTACTTAAATGCACATTTATCCCTTGTGTATTTTACTTCTTCCGTAGTAAATTTTAGATTCAATAGAATTTATCCTAATTTTGAAAATGGACTGTGGTAACTCCAACCCCAAATATAACACAGGGGTTATCCCTTACATCCATTTTGGGGTCCTTTATGACCCCAATGGGGTAAAATGGGATGCATAAATGTGAAAAAACGAGCTATCAAAAAATGCTGACAGACTAACGTTTCGTTTTGCCATCTTTACAAGGAGAGACCCACCATTTCAAAACCATGCTTTGCTACTAAGAACAGTAAATCAAAACGTCAGTGGGGAGCTAAGGACCCCAGGTGGGT
>JAAGVU020000040.1:30643408-30665311 GCA_011763525.2 Mormyrus iriodes
TGAGTGTGCCCAGCAATGGGTTGGCACCCCATCCTGGGTTGTTCCCTGCCTTGCACCCATAGGCTCCAGACCCCCCATGACCCATATGGAATAAGTGGTGATGGATGGATGGATGATGTACATGACCTTTTATTTAATGTGGATGGGTTTTTTCATATGGCATTGCTAATTTAGTGGGGAAAGGCTGATGGCAAACTGAAAATGACATTTATATTTGTGTGAGCTCAAGTATGTGAGACTTTGTAGATATGGATTTAGGTACACTGTACAAAGCAGCTAACATATCTCCTGAGTGTTTAGATCATTTTGCATTGCATCATTCTTCTGATAATCTCTCCATAGTGTTCGCTAAATTTGCATGTTGGTTGTTCTCATCTACTGCAGGTATCTCAAGGTAGAATGTCCCCCACGAAGCCTTTACACAATGGGAGTCCATCGAAGTGCCCTCGCTTCATGAAGGTCAAGAACTGGGAGACTGGAACGCTGTACTCTGACACGTTGCATCTTAACTCCAGCAAGGTGCCATGTGCTAGTTTCTATCAAAGTATCCCTGGCTCTCCTGCTTTAATGTTAATCAAATTTAAACTGCAGACAGGATTACAGGTTTAATTCTTTGGCGAGTTGGTTGTGAACTGTGCATTACAGATCCATACAATTATGGATGTTGCAATCTGTTACGTATCACAAGCTGTGTTTTAGACTCACACGCCATTAATTTATATGGTAGCCACTTAGTGTTGGTGAGGGATGTGAAAAGAAATGAAACTGTTTTATTTTGAACTACCTGGTTTTAAAATGGCTTCCTCCACCTTAATCACTGAATGGACTCAAGTGAAAGCATCTCAGAGCATCTTCCAGTGTAAGCACATTAGACCCTCACTTGTGAATCATGGGGATGTGCAACATGGGTCAGTGCTTCGAGTGGGTGGCCCAGTGAGATGATGTGGCTTATTTCAGTAACGCTGAGCTCTTTCTCTCAGGAGTCGTCTTCGGCTCGCAACCCTTTGCTTGTAATCTAGGTACTACCTGGGATGACCGCATCCTTCATAATTTAGTTGTATTCCATTGGACTGAAGGTTTCCACTTTCTGGCCTAGTGAGAATAGGCCATCAGGTTTGTTAAGAGATTTAGTCACATGGTGGATTTTTTCCCCCCAACCCTCCGTAAGGTGGAATGCTTGCCAAATTTATAGGCCAGGGTTCCCCAAATCTAGTCTTGGAAGGCTAAAAACTGAGACCGGGCTAAAAACTGAGACCGGGCACCTTTGGTGAAGCAAATCAGGTTAACTGGCCTTGTTCAAAGCTTCGAATGATTGGAATTCAGAGCAGTGGAAGAAAGGAGCCGTTGAAATCCAGTGTGGATGGGCCTCTTGTGCTGTGTCAGTAGCTGTCTGGGCTGACCCAGAGGGGTCCACCAGAGTAACCAAAAGGAAGTTAAAGCAGTCTGTGATTGGCAGCTCATAATAACCCTCCCCACAGTATGTTTGACACCTACATTCCTCCCATCAAGCATGCACCTGAATGCATTTTTGATTTATTTTGTAGGTACCGATCTGTACAGAGAGAGTGTGTATTGGGTCCGTGATGACACCAAATCAGCAGGCTAGGAAACCTGATGAGGTCCGACCCAAAGAAGAGCTACTTCCTCTTGCTACCGATTTTATCAACCAGTACTATACCTCCATAAGAAGGCAAGTCAGGACTAACACTGGGCTAAGGGAACGCAGTGGTGGTAAATTCTTGACTCAGTGATGTGATGGTACAGGACTTGATCAGCTGTTGAAAGTTTTGGTTCTGAACACTTCTGTGGGCAGGTTTGGCTCAAAGGCCCATATGGACCGGCTGGAGGAGGTCACAAAAGAGATCGAAGCTTCTGGGACCTACCAGCTGAAAGACACCGAGCTCATCTATGGTGCTAAGCATGCCTGGAGGAATGCGGCACGCTGTGTGGGAAGGATCCAGTGGTCCAAACTTCAGGTGAGGAGCAGTTATTATCTTTACTCGCACTATGTTAAATCACCACATTGGATATCATTGCCTTCAGTTATTGGTCAATATTTCCAATTATGTCCAGGTAAATTGCAGTGTTAAATGAAATTGCAGAAGTTCACATTAGTAAATGACTTTGTTATGCTGACCAGAAAATACTGCTTTTTTTGAGGAACAATTCTTCCCACATCCTCTCAATCACTCACAAGGAATGGATAAACCACAAAGAACACATTGCATCCAGTTATTGGTGATTTTTATTTATTTATTTTTTTCCCAAATTTTTACAATCTAAATTATACCATTGAATGAAAGGTAGCAGATGGAACGAATGGTGAATGATTATTTCATGCTGACCAGTATTAATACTGCAGATATTTTTAGGTTATTATAATAGAATTTTTTTGTTTTCACCAGGTCTTTGACGCTAGGGACTGCACGACTGCCCATGGAATGTTTAATTACATCTGTAACCACATCAAGTACGCCACCAACAAAGGCAACCTCAGGTAGGGTGCCATGGAGCCCTTTCTCCATCATACTCCATCTCCCTTAGACAGCACCACTGAGAGAGCGAGACAGAGAGATCTGTCGGTACGTATGTATTTATTATTTTTCCCCCCCCCTTCCTTCCCTGTCAGCTTTCGTTAGCTGATAACCACCGATCCACCTCATTGGGCCTTATTATACTCAGCAATGGCTCCATGGGCCCGTTTGATTAATTCCTGCTGATTCCCCAAAGCCTGGGGTGTTGGCCTTGCCCTGCCTTGCTGTCAGGATACAGGGACACGTCATGAAAACAAAACGGGGAATGTGAAAGCTGTGAAGATTAAATTTATGTGGCAGCAGGGGCAGGGCGAGTCATCTTGGCAGTTTGTTTCCTGCATGGTGATATGACCCACTGCCCTGGGAATCGGTTGCTTGCTAATGTGGGAGGATCTCAAGCACAAGAGGCTTGTCAACAGTTATGCTCATACAGATCTACAATCTCGTTTCTATCCATATTTTGTCAATTCATTGTCTACAAAGCCAGGAACATGGACACCCTGTGAAATTGTGGCATTTGGCTAAGAACACAAACCAGGCTGAAACGTCAAATCCGAGACATGAGGTCACTGTTCAGCACATCAAAAGCTGTACAAATCACTCATGTTAGCATGCACTGTTTTATTTCTTCACTTTGTTATGTATATATTCAGTCAGCATTAAGTAGTTTCTATACCTGGATTTTATGTGAGGAATTGCGCAGATGCTGGGAAGACACAATTACACTGCCCACCTCACAATCGCTGATGTTAGTAGCCCGAAAGAAATTCAATTAACAAGTTTGACTCTTGGGTTTTGTGACTGTGTGCTCACGTAAATCTTTCAGTATTATGCAATATGTGCTCTATTTGTAGGTCTGCCATTACCATATTTCCTCAGAGGACAGATGGCAAGCACGATTTCCGTATCTGGAACAGCCAGTTAATTCGGTATGCGGGCTACAAACAGCCCGATGGATCCATTTTGGGAGACCCGGCGTCCGTTGAATTGACTGAGGTAAACTGTGAGCCTGTCTTACAGATCGGAGCAGCAAGATGAATAAGGTCCATGCCTACCTCTCTGCCCAAGCCATCTTTGTTTTAACCTGCAACCGTTTTTTCTTTTCCCACAGATCTGCATACAGCAAGGGTGGAAAGCACCAAAGGGGCGCTTTGATGTCCTACCCCTCCTTCTTCAAGCCAACGGCAATGATCCAGAGCTTTTTGAGATTCCTGATGACCTGGTATTGGAGGTGCCAATCACACATCCCAAGTGAGTCCATCTCAGGCGAGGATAAAAATTTGTCACATAGCCATCCATGTCAATTTCTCTGATTCGGGGCTAATGGTCCGTTTTTGCCCCCTATCATGGACGGATGGATAAACGACGCTCCCTCAGTGCTGCTGACACACATGCTTATGAGTTCTGTGCGGCCGTTGGATCTGAGGGATAGGCACGCCTGTATGGGACACCCACTGCCAAGTCTTGGGCTGGCTGCGTCCCTAGGAACTGTATCAACAGGCCCTGGGGAGACTGCCAGCTTGGCCGTGCAACTGACATGTCTGATGTCATCTCGTTGCGTGAAATTCTCGCAGCCTTCTGCTGTGGCAGCAGCATTCATCAGATTAATGGGGGCTCAGGATCACCAAAGCAGGCACCAGATGGAACCTAAGCCAGACATTTCTGTGTTTGAAACTCTTGCAGATGTCTGAGTGGTTTTGGCCAAAGACCTGCATGTGCTTACTTCAGCTGACCAAATTTAAAGGGGTAGGCTCCTTTTAAAAGGCAAACATTTAAACACAAGCTGTGACATACTGGGGCATCAATAGCCCCCTAAAAAAAAAAAAAAAAGCTTAGCCCCCCCCCCAAATAAATGTGTATCTATTGGCTCAAATCATGAATAGGTTTTTATATTAAATATGTTTGCCATTGCCCCCCCATCTGTTAATCTCTAACAACGCCCCTGGTGTCATACCTAGTAATCAAACGCAAGGATTCTGTGAGTAGCCACTTGTTAAACTGGTTGATGTCCATTGGCAAGCTGGGTCACGAAAGATCACAGTTCACAGGATGTAAAAGTTGAATTAGTATAAAGTATACTGCCAAGACAAAACATTTCAAGGTGTTTTATTTGACCCATTCAACAAATGCAGTGCAATACCTACTTGTTTAACCATACCCAGTACAAAGAACAACTAATGGTGTATAAATAAATTAGGAATAGACATTAGATGTGCAGTAAACAAGACTCACTGTCAATTCACATAGTGTAGGTAATATTGCAGAAGTCCAGATTTACCTATTTTGGGTTGTCAAGAGCCCAGATCTGACCAGTCTTCTCCATTGTGCTTGTACACAGGTTCGAGTGGTTTGGAGACCTGAACCTGAAGTGGTACGGGCTGCCAGCCGTGTCAAACATGCTGCTGGAGATTGGGGGGCTGGAGTTCACCGGCTGCCCCTTCAGTGGCTGGTACATGGGCACAGAGATTGGCGTGCGTGATTTCTGTGATGCTTCCCGCTACAATATCCTCGAGGTACAGCAACCATCGCCAGGGTGACTGACTGACTTGGCCACAGAAACCTGCAGCTGTTTCTGTTATTACTGTCTAGCATCCCAAGAAAACAAATCTCTACCACTGTTGACATATCCCAAAAGCCTCTACCGATCAAATTGTTTATTGTAGGCGAAATGAAAAGCTTTCAGTGTTGACCAAGTAATTGTTTGATGGAGCTGTGCTTTTTGTCTTCCTCTCTGGAACACTATATTTATTGAGACCCTTGAATTGAAAGTTCAGCACAGGAGGAGTACATTGCAAGACTGAAAATTACTCTTTAAATGCGGAACCAAGTCTCTTTAAAGACTTAGTGTTTGGCTTATGCTCCATTAGCAATCTATCTTAAATGCAGCAGACTGCTAGATTAATTGTTGGCCCGTTCAGTAGTTTTATTCATGTCAAATGAGTAACTCAATGAATTTCTCCAATTCAGCTGCCTTATTTGATCATTCTTATCGTTTGCTTAAAGCAGTAGGCAGGGAGCCAAAGCTAGAATCATATAATAGAAATAAAAGGTTTCCTAAATGTATGTTATTGAATTAACATGGCCATTTGAAAAACTTAGTACAATTTAGAGGCGTAACACTTTAAAACTCACCTTTATTTTTGTGGTGTAATGCAGGAAGTGGCCCAAAAAATGGAATTAGATACCAGGAAGACTTCATCGCTGTGGAAAGACCAGGCGCTGGTTGAGATAAACATTGCAGTCCTCTACAGTTTTCAGGTGCCGTCTTCCCTTCCCAAAACACGGTGGTCTTCATCATTCCTCAGGAGCTGAATCAACCACGACTGCATCGATAACGCGTGACTGTTTATTTTTCATTTCGCTGAAGTGTCACATAGACAGAAACTCATTCTGAACTGCAAGACTTGTTTTTCTGAGAATCTGATGTGTGGTGACACACCTGGGATAGTAAGATGTCATGCCGGATTAGGAATGAAAAACAATTATGAAACTGCAAAGGCGAATGAAACACAATCGGGGGGCTGCAGTCATTATGACTGGTTCAATTAAGCCACAACAGTAGACCGAAGTGATGCTTTTTATTCCAGACTGTATGATGTATTTTATTTGACATGCTGGAAAACAGGACATGACACAGTCCGAAAATGACAATTTGTAGGGGAAAATGAGTCTCACACCTCACCCCACACCTCATGCTCTTGTTTGCCCTGTTCTCTCCCTAGATCTCCAAAGTGACCATAGTGGATCACCACTCAGCCACCGAGTCCTTCATGAAGCACATGGAGAATGAGTTCCGGGTCCGTGGAGGCTGCCCCGGGGACTGGGTGTGGATCGTGCCACCCATGTCTGGGAGCATCACCCCAGTGTTCCACCAGGAGATGCTGAATTATCGACTGACGCCTTCCTTTGAGTACCAGGTCTGTGGGGAAAGTCAGCCCACAAGGAAGCCATATTGGGGTTCAGACCCATAGCAGATCTCTCAGGGACAGCCCTCACACAGGGGCATATACAGGGGAGGGGCCACAGGGGCACTGGCTCTAGCTGAAAGCTGACTGGTTCCCAGAGTGCCCCCTCCCCTGTCACTCACCAATTCAAAACATATCATTGGCTAATAAGGTTGACTTGAATTGAATTATGGCCCCTCTTATGCCTCCCAATTTAAAAAAATCCTAGAATAGCCCCTACTCACACTCCTGTTTCTTACAGCCCGACCCATGGAACACTCACGTGTGGAAAGGAGTGAATGGAACACCAACGAAAAAGAGAGCAATTGGCTTCAAGAAGCTGGCAAAGTAAGGGGGGTGGGCCAGCATCATCTTCTCCAGATAGGTAGTGGCATGTTAAGCATTACCCTGTCTGTGCTCATGTGAGTCCAGGCACGGCTTTTCATACGCTCTTCATCACACCTCTGAGCAGAGCCGGGCAGCCAGACACACACTGCCACCTCTGGGCTCGTTTATCCAGTTTTACCTTCACTTGGAGGTGATGAAGAGCATCAGGTGAGGTGCAGGGAGATACAATTGGAGACAGCGTACCTAACAATGTAATCCACTCGATGATCGCCGAGAGGGGTAATCAACCCCTCGTTAGATGCGTTTTTATAGACCTATTACCATGATTGCCCCGAAACACAGAGAGGTAATTACAGTAATTGCAACTGCCATTGCGATTTAGCACAAAATATGGTGCCTGCTGCAGAGTGAAGGACCTGAGTGCACTTCTGAAGTCATGGTGTCCACGAACGGCCCTAAGATGGGGAGGGATGAAGATTCTCAGACCTTCGCCTCCCACTTACAGTCCACATTCTCATTCACAGGGCAGTCAAGTTCTCTGCCAAACTCATGGGCCAAGCCATGGCAAAGCGAGTGAAGTCCACCATACTGTATGCCACAGAAACGGGGAAGTCACAGGTCTATGCCAAAACCCTGTGCGAGATCTTCAAGCATGCTTTTGATGCGAAGGTAACTCCCATCCTTCATTTTGTGCTTCTCAGTGATTTCAGAAAAATGAATGAATGATGAGTATATATCCATGTATGCGTGCATGTCTCATAAAACAGCTCTGAGTACAAAACTGATATCCACACCATTGACAAATTTCCCAGTGGTATGCTCCATTTTTTCCCTCGCCATGAAACGGGACAAGCAATGAGGTTTAACTGAATGTACTCCTCCAAGCATGTCACACTTTTATTTTTTAAAGCAAAATCAAGAAGATCCCCCAGGTGTGAAAATGTGGCCCTTTAAAAGAAATAAAGAATAATAAACATTTTTCAGTCATTGAGTTTCCCTGCAGGATGTCAGTTTTGATTTCTGTCATAAAGTAAGGCTCTGATGTGGGTGCAGGGGCGTTGGGGATGCAAACACAGAACACTGTGCCTCGCATCCTCACAGCCTTGTCCAAATGCCGCCTCTGAGCTCACCATTGCCGGCAGGCGCTCATTTTAGCCAGACCCATGGGTGTGAATTGTGAATGCAGCCAGAAGCGTTGGGCTTGTCATAGTACATATTATGTTGTGTCTATGCTTGAAAGGTCAAGTTTGTATATATAGCATCTGTCTTTTTGGGCAGATTGTTCATTGAGAAGTTTGTGGTTTGCTGTGTGTATGTGTGTGTAGTTGCCATAAATGGTTTTGCTTAAATTGTCTGTCACGGGTACAATACAGGGTTTCAAAGGGAAAATACTGGAATTGGCGACCTTTCGTGTCACTCTACTTTTGTGTACCAGGTGATGTCAATGGATGAATATGATGTTGTGGATCTGGAACATGAAACATTAGTGCTAGCAGTGACCAGTACATTTGGAAATGGAGACCCACCTGAAAATGGAGAGGTACCGAGAGATGAGTTCATTTTGTGCTTCTGTAGCTATAACCGGTTATATTCCCCTTTTATCAATAAATGGTAAAGAAAGTTATCTGTGTTTGTGCTGAAAAATATCCATTGATGAAATTTGCTGTGTGTAAGTTCCTGTTGCTTTTTAGAAATTTGGTGCTGCCTTGATGGAAATGAGGCATCCAACCTCCAACACAGAAGACAGAAAGTGAGTCACCATTTCTTTGTTGAGGGGATATTGATATCATCTTTACCCTCAGTTTAATGATCTTCCTCAACTGTTTCTCTGCATTGTAAATCACTGCACTCTAATTCTTTCCCATTATGTACATTTTACACCCAACCCACCCGATGGATCCTTGTAGGAGCTACAAAGTTCGCTTCAATAGTGTCTCCTCATATTCAGACACACGCAAATCTTCCAGCGATGAACCAGAGCTGAAGGTCAACTTTGAGAGTACTGGTCCTCTCGCCAATGTCAGGTAAATTACCGGAGGCTGGCTCTCCGGCATCGATCTGATAAGATGGAAAAAGATGCACATCTCATCAACAAAATCAGCATGGATCTTACCTTTAATGGCTTAACCCATACTATGCTTACATTAGTGCTGCGTGGGAGGGTAGAGCTACAGATGTCTTCTGTGGGTGTTTAAGTATGTGGAGCTCCTCTTTGATGCAAAAATTCATTTTGAGGAAGAGGGGCTGAAACGATTTCACGTTTTAAAAAAACAGCATGACACACTGCATATTTACTGCTGCTCGGAGCTCGTAGGAGTCCAAAGGGGAGCCCACATGATTGCTTTCGCCTGCTCTGCGCAGGTTCTCTGTGTTTGGCCTTGGCTCCAGGGCCTATCCACACTTCTGTGCCTTTGCCCACGCTGTGGACACGCTGTTTGAGGAGCTCGGCGGGGAGCGCATCCTACGCATGGGAGAGGGGGATGAGCTCTGCGGACAGGAAGAGTCTTTCAGAACATGGGCCAAGAAGGTCTTTAAGGTGGGGACAGGGGGTCTGTGGGGATCAGTTTCAGCTGCAGAGGTAACAGTGACCTTAAGATCTCTCTACGAGGGTCAAAGCAATCATCCTCTTGACTGACAGCTCTAAGTCTTACCTATAGAGACAGGATAAGAGCTTCTGGGTGTATGTGGATTGACTACATCTCAACAGACAATAGAAGAGTACCATGCATGGTTTCACCTCACCCAAATCAGCCCCTTGACTTGCCATCTGTTAAAGGCTGCGTGTGACGTTTTCTGCGTTGGTGATGACGTGAACATCGAGAAGGCCAATGACTCACTAATCAGCAATGACCGCAGCTGGAAAAAGAGCAAGTTCCGCCTCACTTACACTGCTGAGGCTCCGGAGCTGACACAAGGTAAAGCTTGTCTCATTAACGGCTTGTACAGAGCACGAAGCTAGCTAAGCACAAGCGACAAGGTCTCATCACACTGTGCAGGTTCTGTGTGTACTTCTTCCTGATTTATTACTGCTTTTGTTTCTGCCCATAGCGCTGTACAACATACACAAGAAGAAGGTTCATGGAGCAAAACTGCTGAAACGACAAAATCTACAAAGTCCTAAATCTGAGTAGGCAGTCAAATCTGTCCTCACTGGGTCATAGGTCTAGTACATTAGGCAGAAGTGTGACAGTCACTGAGAAATTAATGCTGGCCTTCTGATTGTCTCCCCCTCCAGTCGTTCCACAATCTTTCTGAAACTCCACACAAATAACCATGACAGCCTGAAGTACCAGCCTGGAGACCACCTAGGAATCTTTCCTGGGAACCACGAAGACTTGGTGAACTCACTCATTGAAAAGTTAGAAGATGCTCCACCTGTCAATCAAATTGTGAAGGTGGAGTTCTTAGAGGAGAGAAGCACAGCTTTAGGTAATGTGTTCGCTGATATTTTCGACTGCATATTTTCCAGACATTTACATGTATAACATACTTTCTCAGACTGTGCTTATCTGGTTGTTGGTTTGCTTCCTAACTTGGAATGTGGGTGAAGGGTTGCATGTTTTCGGCATATTCCCTCCCAAGTACTCCAATTTTCTCCCACAGTCCAAAAGCATCTCAGTCATGTCTCTAAATTGCCCATAGTGTGAGATTGTGTTCCGTGTGACAGACTGGTATCCCAGCCAGGTTGTTCCCCTGTCATTGTCTTTGCCATTGTGTTTCTGATTCACTAAAATCCACTGATACGGATCAGTGTTTTTGAAGGATGGATGGATGTATTCATTCATTCTCTTTTTCTGATTTTAATCTTCTGTGTTTTATTGTCCTTCCAAGGTGTGATCAGCAACTGGACAGATGAGAACCGTATTCCCCCTTGTACCATCTATCAGGCCTTCAAGTATTTTCTGGACATCACAACTCCACCCAGCCCTCTCCTCCTGCAGCAGTTCACCTCATTGGCCAGCAGTGAAAAGCAGAGAAGGAAGCTAGAGCTCCTCAGCAAGGTAGAACCAAATGATTCTGTGTAGGGACCGGTAGAGTTCACAGCTTAGAGAAACTCTCAGAAATCCATGTGACATGGACGTTGACTTGCAGTGCCAAATTAATAAATCAAATTTTACCTCAATAACTGCACAGGAGAACCACTGAAAGACAACTCCAGTTTTTCTTGTCTGGTCCATTTCCTTTGTCATATTTCATAATTGTGTGTTTTGGTTCAGATGCCGTAACCCACAGACAAATTTTAATTATAGATCCATGAATGTTCTGAAAACATTAGCCGAGTCGTAACTCATTTATGCTCTGGTTTCTTCTCAAAGCAAGCTTCTCTGTTGGCTTGCTTTGGATCTGGCTGTGGATGATCTATAATATAATATCTGTAATATTGGCTCCAGGAATTTGAACAAATCGGAAAGCACAGAACTGACTTGCTCTCTACAATCTAACATCACCAGGGCTTGCAGGAATATGAAGAGTGGAAATGGTACAACAACTCCACCATGGTGGAGGTTCTGGAGGAGTTCCCCTCCCTTCAGATCCCGTCCACACTCCTGCTCACCCAGCTGCCCCTACTGCAGCCACGCTACTACTCAATCAGCTCCTCACCAAACACCTTCCCTGGGGAGATCCACCTTACAGTGGCTGTAGTGTCCTACCGCACCAGAGGTGAGGCTCATACTCTTTAACTTTAAGCTCTCAGTAAGAAGATATCATTTCAGCTTGTTAAATGGAATGTTTCATCAGATGGAAACCCATTTTAATGTACTTCTGCTAAAATACCTGAGGAAAGTCATTTTGAACCTCTCAAACAAGGTAGTTTGCTTTTTATTACAGATGAAGGTTCGTTTGTACATTTTTAATTGATATTTTTATCGAAAGTGACTTGCACTCCAATCCATTCATGCAGCTCAATTGTGTTTTTATTTATTTACTTTTGGGAGCAATTTAGGTTACGTATTTTAACACAACAGCCTTTCATGTTTAATATGGGGAAAAACAAGTTCCGAAATAGTTTACCCCTGTCATTGTTATCGCTTGTATATTTCAAAAGGATGGTAGAAGAACGCTGATGTCATCTCTTGCAGATAGTGAAGGCCCAATTCACCATGGGGTCTGCTCCTCCTGGTTGAACAGGATAGAGGTTGATGAAATGGTCCCATGCTTTGTTAGAGGGTAAGACTATCTTGACGTGGGATGCATGAAGCTATTTATTCTCCATTAGAGCATATGTATCTCTTTTTTTTTTTTTTCACTCCGACCATTGCTTAAATGGCAAACATGGTGGGAGTTGCTCCAAAGATATTAGACATGAATATTTTAATGAGTAAGGCATAGTTTTTCCTAATCACTGTAAACCGTGTGAACATTATATGATCAAACATCTGTTCCAGAGCTCCAACCTTCCAGATGCCCAAAGATCCCAAAGCTCCATGCATCCTGATTGGGCCAGGAACTGGAATCGCCCCATTCAGAAGCTTCTGGCAACAGAGGCTGCATGATTTGGAGCAGATGGGTGCGTGTCGGCCGACCTTAATGTCTTCACACTTCGTCAGGTGTGCCTTGTGGCCTATGCCAATGAGGCCTGTCTGTGTTTTTTACGGTCCAGGGATCGCAGCATGCCCCATGATCCTTGTCTTTGGATGTCGGCAGTCACAAATCGATCACATTTACAAAGAAGAAACGATTCAGGCCAAAAACAAGGGGATATTCAAAGAACTGTATACAGCCTATTCCAGAGAGCCAGGAAAACCAAAGGTAGGAGCACAGCTTGGCTAATTTCATCAGCAAGCTGGCCAATTTAGTCTTGCTACTAACAAGGGCATTTGAAAGTCTTCCCAAGTCCTACAGATGATAACTCTCTACCTCTCTCAGAAATACGTCCAAGATATTCTCCGTGAGCAGCTGTCGGAGACAGTCTACAGCTACCTGAAGGAGCGGGGTGGTCACATCTACGTGTGTGGGGACGTGACCATGGCTGGGGATGTCCTGAAGACCATCCAGCAGATTATTAAACTGCAGGGCAACATGCCCCTGGAGGATGCTGGCTTCTACATCAGCAAATTACGTGTACTGGGTTCCTCTGTTTGAAACTTTGACGCTTGAGGTCAGCACTCATTCTGAGATGTTCTTTTACTATGCTTGCTCATCTCATTCCAGGATGAAAACCGCTACCATGAAGACATCTTTGGGGTCACCCTGCGCACCTATGAGGTCACCAACAGGCTGAGGTCGGAATCCATTGCTTTCATTGAGGAGAGCAAGAAGGATTCGGATGAGTAAGTTTTCTGCAGCTTCTTGGTTTCATGGGTCAGGTTGCTTACTGTCCTGAGGAAATCCCCATTTGTTCCCTGAGGTACTATAGAAGGGAACTGCTTGTTGTAATTTGAAGGAGCTGTGGCTTTAGAATGATGCCACAAAATCAGCATGGTAACCATAGAAACTACAGTTTAAAGGGCCTGCATCTAACAGGATTATGGTTTTCCAAGTGGCTCTGTTTTCCACACTCACATTTGGACATTTCATGATAAGTACTTGTAGAAAAGCTCTTATCTGTACAGTATAA
Source organism: Mormyrus iriodes (assembly GCA_011763525.2). Taxonomy (NCBI): domain Eukaryota; kingdom Metazoa; phylum Chordata; class Actinopteri; order Osteoglossiformes; family Mormyridae; genus Mormyrus; species Mormyrus iriodes. Next base: position 30,656,794 of record JAAGVU020000040.1, read on the forward strand.
GCAAGACTGGGTGGATTGACTCAATGGCTTTTATAGCATCTAGTGCCTGTTTTTTGTGAGTGTCGGAGTAACTACAGCAACCCATCTTCATTTTGTATTTCAGGGTATTCTGTTCATAGAACTGTGCAGGACCACACTAAGTCATCTGGATTGAATCCCTTGAAGGGGAAATTCACATAAACCAAGCAGCTAGTCAACAATACTGTGCGAAGTTTTATACTGTAAATTATTACCAATGCATTTTTCTACCAGTTATGCTTTGCGATGGTCAGGCAATGCACTTGGTCTGTGGAAATAATTTCCTGTTATTTTCAGAGGCTGTGGGTTTTCTTTTTCTTCCCCCAAATGCACTTTTTCTTTCTTTATTTTGAAATGGATTTGCTTTGAAGCGCTGTTCACCCGACCAGCTAGCTGTCTCAGTAACAATGCATGAGCAAGACAGCGGTATATTGTGTATTCAGTATATTCAATGTTAAATATTTAATGTGAGAATAAATGCCTTGTTCATAAGGTGGAGTATTTTTATGATGCCAACGTGGGTGTATTTGAGGGGGGGGGTTACGTGTGTACGCACTCCGAATGAAGCCAGTGCAACTGGTGGTTCTTCTGACATGGTGCAGCAGATACGAAAACGGACGACAACACGGAGGTGTAAAATGGGTTCCTGATGCTTAGTATGCTGGCCCCATTTGCCGCCATGCCTTTAACAAAGCAAACGGCATTCAGTCCCCGCTGACAGTCCATCAAAGTGCACCCCAGGTCTCATCCCCAAGACTGTCTGTTGCTGTCTGGGGCGTTGATTTCTTTCCAGGATTGGTGTCCAGACTGTGAGGCTGCATTAAGATGCTAGCCAATAAGCACTGTTTCATGAGGGTGAGGAACCCAGGAACATCAACACCATCACCAATCATTAAAAGGGGAAAAATACTCTTGGTAACAGTGTGTAAGTATTGCATCAAACTAAGATGTCTGTAGTATGCTTATTTGAAATTTGTATTTTCTTGACAAACAGCCACTGGGTGCAGGATTAGTGTGAGATCACAAATGAAATGTCGTATCACTGAGCTTCTGAGCATAAGGGGAGGGTTCGAAAGCCTCTGGATAGCGTCCTTACTCTCCGAATGTCACACCATTTGACTCTTTGACTGGGAGTGAAGAGACCTCATTCATTACGATGACAGAAAAGGAGAGGACATCGCACGGTTCTGTATACGGTGTATTGGGCTTCGCTGTGTGGAAACTCACAGCCGTCCAGCTGTACGGGAGTGGGCGGCTTGCCTCCGCCGCATTCCAGGCGATGACTAAAGTGTGTAATTTGGACTGCCATTGCCATCCACCTCACCAGGCCCAGCGGAAGCCGGCAGAAAAGACAGACATGGATCCACGTGGACCGCAAAGCCTTTGCTGACGACTGCCGGGGCACACCAAATTGGGGGAGGGGGCAGAGGGGGGTGTCTGAACCACCTCTTTGTCACACATGCTTCCTCCTGAACCACCACCCCCCACCCCAAGAGGGTGCTTATCAGAATGTTCTGAGGACTGAATTTCTCCTTATAGTCAGAAGTCACTTTGTCTTTTTGCCCCCCCCCCCCCCAGCTCACCTCTCCCAGTTAACCACTCCCGTTTAGGGCCCCCTAGTGACCACTCTGCACTGAAATGACCCACCCACATGACTCAAGTTCCTCAAACTACCCCCCCCAACTTGTTTGATTTTAATGTACTTTATTATTCATTTTGTACAGTAAAATTACCTCTGAAAGAAAGCCAGAGAGAAACAAAGGGAAATCGGGCAGGCTAATTTCCTGTCTAATCCATTTGGAGCCTTCTCTCGACGTTACTAATCGTTTTTCTAGCGGTGAACTTTGAGATGTGATGCGTCTGCGCCTTCCGCCATTCCTCAGATACGCACCGACTCGAAGCTCTGCCTTTCTGTGAGCAGGATCTCTCGCTGGCCAGACCATTTTCTCCTTCCTCCTCAGAACAAGGAACCTGCTGCACTGTGCTCTCAGCTATCGTTTTTAAAAACAAAATGGTCGGTGTATTGAAATGAGATGGACTGTTTATTTTTCCTCCAGAAAATCTGATGCATGCTCTACACCAGCTTCACGCTAGCATTTGGTGGACTGAAAGCTATGCCTTTCTGCAGACTTTGCGTAAAGCCGGTGGGACCGTGTTTTGACCTGTAACTCTGCATATCTCTGGTCTGCCGGTCTTCCCTTGAACCTCCCCGTTACGTTTGGCCTATTTGTTTTGTATCTTTAAGTCTTTATTTCATGAGATGCGCCTGGGGGCAGAAATGATATACTGGAACTTAAATATGAGTTTCTTTTGCAAGTGGGGAAAAAAAGTACATTTTTAAATAGAAGATGTTTTTGGGGCTGAAAAGAAACTTAACTGTTGGCTTTTACAGAAACATTTATCAACGCATTCACTTACTGATGATTATTTATTAAACTGCCTAAACTCTGTGATGTAAAGCGTGCAAAAAATGTACACAAAGGGAAAGGAGCTGATGAGAATTGAATTATATAACAAAGTCTTTCTAAGAATGTATTTTGGTTATATAAATGGGTATTTGTTTGTTCTGCTGGCAAAAAAAATATAAGGTATTTAAGGAAATTACAGCCGTATTCTGAATGCATGATATATGCTGTGATATTTTAAAGAAGCTGTTTGTCTAATAGCATTGTAGCATTGTATTGTAATTGTGTCCATCCCTGGACGATAATGTACACGGGGGATGTTAGTGTTTCGTGTCACTGCTGCTAAAATATGACCGAAATGGCCTCCAACAACGCTCCTTTTATCGTGGAATCTACCAGGCCTCGTTATTCTCCATTTAGTGCGTGCTGCAAAACCAACTGGTCATTTACTTAATAAAAAAACGATTTCTATGTCAACAACTTGGTTGCTTTATTTTGTCTGTCAGTTTTTTTTTTTTTGTTTACAGACTGGGAAGAAGCCTGTTAGCTCGTGAATTTATTTAAAACTGGCCTCTCCAGCTGTACACAGGCTTATTGGAATGCTGATGCCTTCAGCAAGGCACAAAGGACACTACAATGTGTACTAGGGTTAGCATTCGCCTGCTAGCTCTCAGGGTCTCTGTTGTATTCCGAAGTCCCTAAGCAAAGGACAAGCGCATTGCCACAGCTCCATGGTAACTCAACAACAAACACTCAACAGTGTGGCTGTTCTACAGTCCCAGCTAATTCCAAGAGGTGAGGCCACCAAGTAAAGCTCACAGCTCTACAACTGGTTAAACCAATTGCCACTCCTTGTCTAAAGAGGGCTGGTCTTGCTAGTAGCAATTTGGCATTAAAGAAAGCTCAGCTAATCCTAAATTTACTCACAGAACCAGTGTTTCCACTATAATTCCTGCATTTCACTTGCACTGGCACACAAAGAGATTAGTGCTGCTTTGACCATGTCTGTTTCTAGGAGAGTCTGTCTCAGACAATGTCCAGAACACTGCATGTATGTTTGACTGAAACCATGGCGATCAGCAGGAGGCTGGTACAGGAAGCATCTTTATTGCCCTGCATCGTGGAAGACAGACACTGAAATGGAAAATGAGCTTCTCCAGCTAGGTGGGGAGAAGAGCAGACCACACAGCAGGCTGAGAGAGGCGTTCGGCTGGGGTAACGAAGACAGCAAGGTAAGTACACCCTCCTCCTCTACCATGACCTGATTACTTCACTGGGGACAGACAGATTAATGGCCTGCATTTTATTTGCCTCAAATAAAATAAAGTATTTTATACTTTATTATTTTTTAGTCACTTGTGTGGCTCCCAGTTATCCCAGAATATATGGTTCTATTGGGGTAAATGGTTAAACAATAAGAACCTGAAAATTTCTGGCTCAGTGAGCCTTGGATTAGATACTTCACTTCAACTGCTCTGATAAAATTTGTAGAAATATCATAGCTAATAATCTAAACAATGACTGGGGGGGGAATAGGCATTACTTTGTTTGTTTTTAGGCAAAATGGAAACCTGATGCTAAAATGTGATGTTTGCCTCTTACAGACGGTCCCGAGATCAGGGGTAAGCCTCAATCCATCAGAGGATGGACCTCAGCTCCGGGGAGCAGACACAAGACAGACAGCAAAAGGGAGGGGGCTCAACAAGGGGGGTGGCATGGGCCAGGAATCATGGGGCAATGAGGAAGAGGACGACGGCACTGATCCAGAGCCGAAAGGTATTGCTATCAGTCCTCTCGTTAAAAGCTGCGGGGTGAATCACACGTGGAGTAGAAGGATATCAGGGAAGCAGCAGGCACCTTGAGTGGATAACCAGTCTCCAGTCAAGTAAATCACTAATGGGCAAGGAGTCACACTTTCAATTTATATGAGTTTCAGGCCCTTGTGCTTCTCATGGCGGCATCTGGCCTTCCTTTCGCTATGTTGGCGAGTTACAGACATGTCCGCTTCACGCGAGCTCGTCTGCATTTTAATGACTTCCCTCTTTGTGTTTGTTTTGATAAATCAATGTGCATTGGCCTTGGGGAAAAACAGCAGAATATATTAGACATACGCTGAGCAATTTTGAGTGACTTTGAGGCTTATAAAGACTGCTGCCTTAGAAGACAATGTCAGTTACAGTTTCCCGCTCGATTGGCTGTACAATAGTGTGCCTGTGGGTACTAATGGATGTGGATGTGGGAGCTTTGTGGAATCTTTACTTGTTTTTTTTGAAGATGTGAGGGAGATGTACAACCCAACTGGGCAGGCGCGTTATAAGGCAGCCTGTGAGGTGTTTGGTGTGGTCCCCGTCTCCTACTTCCTACGTCACATGCACGACAGCGAACTGACCATGATGCACCATGGCCTGGGACCCCAGGTAACGTCCTGTCCTACATAAAACACAAAACTCTGTCTGCTAAATGCTCACCCTGCTACAGGTCTGATGAAGGACCTGGCTGATCCTAATCAAATACGCCCGGGGTTTTGCCCGGGGACCAGTAAAACCAGATCTCAGGGCCATGGCCGCTCACTCAAAGCACCTTTTGTATTTTCATTCTTGCAACGGAGGAAAATCTCACAGCAGTCATAGCATTCTCACGCTGAGAAAATTCTTTCGCAGGGTACCAAAGCCCTGGCAGTTCCCTTGGTAACCAACACTTCCATCCTGAAGCTGAACCTGAGGGATAATTGGATGGATGGCATGGGCGGAGCCGCCTTGGCTGAGATGTTGAAAGAGAACTGTTACATCACAGGTGCTCGATGGCGATGCTCCCACAGCTTCTGTTGGTTGCCAAATGCAGCGGGTGCCTCTTGACACTAAACAGCGCTGTTCGCTTTTCGCTCACATTTCGTTTGAGGACTGGTGTCCGTTCTTCTTTTAGCTGTGGGAGCTCCTTCACCACGGGAGACAGACGTGTCTCCTGATTTCCCCCCTAATGAGCTGGTTATTTGTAACAACACAGAGGTTTTTCAGCACTCAGAAGGAAAATCAAAAAGACTCATCAAAAAGAATAATTCATAAAAATGACTGGATTATTTAGCTGTTTAGAGCGCAAACGTGTGTCTCCTACGGTTCTACCCCTTTTGAAGCTGGATATTTTAAAGAAAGCATTTCATCTTATGGAACTCTCATGGGGCTATAGCACCATGCTTCTAAACCTGCAAGCTTTTGGTCAAAAGTGTAGTTTGTAAGTCACTTCCTGAAGTGTTTTTCTTTGAAATGATGCATTTCCACAGTGTAGAAAAATGCTGTAGGTCCACCAGACAGCAATATATTCCTGTCTTAGTAAAGCAAAGCAAAATGACCATTTTCACCGCACTGTCTTTGACAGAAATTGATCTGTCTGAGAACCAGCTGGGAGACATGGGGGCCAATGCCATCTCCAACATGCTCCTCGAGAACACCACCCTGATACGCCTGGACCTCTCCGCCAATAACTTCGGTGACCAGGCAGCCGCGGGTCTGGCCAGGTCCTTTGTGGGAAATCTAAAACTCCAAGACCTGGACCTGAGTCGCAACACCATGGGTGAAATGTCAGGTACCTCAAAAGATCACATGACCATCAGTTCTCTTCCTCCTCACAAATAGTAAGATGTTCCAAATAAATGTTCCATTCCAACATAAAATAATAAGTAAATCAAATCAAATTCAACGAGCTCATCTGTAGATTCAGTTGAATCAAATGCTCCAAAGGTGAAATTAAGTGGGAGATTGACAGACCTACATGATTAACAAGCAACATTTCAGTATTGTGTGCATAAGCATTAATTTATAGATGTGGCATTGAACTCTTTATTAGTCTAGGAACAACATCCACCAATTAATAAGCAAGAAAACAAAACTGCTTGACTCATACCGAATGCTATTGAACCAGAAACTGTTATTAAGGGAGGAAGAAAGGATTCTGCATAGAAAATAATCAGAATTTTCCACAAACAGGTTAATTAATATTTCTGAAGGGAGTACGTAGTGTGGAAATCATAAATTAGAATTAAACGCTCACAGAGCAATGCATTTGATGTTACATTTGTTTCCAGTCCAGTGTTTGAAGTTCCCCTGCCTACATACGAGAGGTGTTGAGGCATTCACTCAAGCCCAGAGGGCCAGGGGAAACGGATGTGTCATTCCCAAGTTACCGCGGAGCTCTGTGGCATGTCACGGATGGCTGCGGTCACTGCGCGGTGACACATCTCGGCATGGACAGACAGTCAGGGTCAATTCTATGAATTTTAAATCTGAATCAGTTGCTTATAGGTGATATATGCCTGACATAAACGTCACCTCAGGAGAATGACAAATGGTACCAATATAGGCATGTTCTTGGTAAGTGAATAGGAGGCAGTTTCTCTATAGACCAAGAAAAGAGATCAATAAAAAGACTTGCACATATATAACTAATGCCTCCGCAAGGCACCCAGCCAGTTTATTTCCTCACCAGTTATGCATAACAGTAAAAGATTTTTTACATCTGAATGTACCCCATGACAGAAATTGGTGACTGACCTGCAGGGTGCATCAGGCAAGCCTTGTCATGTTTTTTTAAATCATGATTTCATTAGATTTCCTGATACTGTTACTGTTATAGCTTTGTCTGGGTGGAAAAGGCCCTTGATTACATCAAAGGTCTCTATAATCTGTCTATTTCATAACAACATCGGGCACCTTTGAAAGCATCGCCGAGATGAATTGATTGAAATTATTTGTTTTTTTCCCCCTCCTCTCCTTAGGGGAAATTCTCAGGGATGCTATTGCAGAAAACACCGGCCTAAGGAAGCTAAACCTGGCCTGGAACTGTGTACGCGGGAAAGGCGCATTGGCTGTGGCTAAGGGCCTTGGGGTAAGAATGACCTACTCTCTCCCACCTGAGCCAAAAACACAAGGACAAGAGTGTAAATGTGCTGCCCGTGTCTGCACACTGAATGTCCTGCTGTCCGTTTAACACACCTGCTAGCAGACAGTTAATTCTGCCTCTCTGCTTCCCAACACCACGCTATGGTTCACATAAAATTACATTGTCAGTCTTGTAGTTTCTGCACAATGCTCTGGGTAGACAGAACAAAATAACATACAATGCTAAAAATAACAATTTAGTGCAATGCTACACTGGCTGATATATGAAACTCACTGAAACGACACAAGGAAGCAGTCAGAATCATGCTTGTATCCAAATTCTACCTACTTATTCTGGTCAAGGTCACACAGGGGCCTGGAGCCCATCCCTGGCAGCATAAGGCACAAGGCTGGGGTTCACCCTGGATAGGATGCCAGTCCCTCACAGGGCACACACACACTCATACTCTATGGGCAATTTAGAGATGCCAATTAACCTGTCTTTGGACTGTGGAAAGAAAACAATGCCAAGAGAAAACCTACGTGACACAGGGAGAACATTCAAAGTGTGTAGAGGAGGTCAGACTGATGGAGTTGTGAGGCTGAAGTACTAATTGACCCACCATTACCACCCTCCTTCTATATTATTTTCTCTGAAATAGCCTTTGACAAAGATGTACTTCTGCCCTATTCTACCAGGCAAACATATTCCTCAGAGTCCTGGACTTGTCTTACAACGGATTTGCAGGCGATGGGGCAGCAGCCTTAGGAGACGCACTGAAAGCAAACAATGTCCTGGAGGAGCTGAACATTAGGTGACACGCTGGCCAACCATGAGCTTTCACAGGGTTTGCAGCACACCAGTAAAGGTCAGAGAGGCAGCAGTGAAACCAGTCAGCAACAGCATTATCTTTTAACAATATAATAATCAGATGGTGTTCTGATTGCCAAAGGCTGCCTTGTTAATGTCCACTTTTTAAAAATTATGGTAGAATCATCACTACTGACGAATCAAAAGATTCAGGTTATGTGGACAACTTCAGCAACAACTAAACTTCCTTAGTTCCTCTGTGACTCAGAATCATAGTTAAGCAATGATGAGTTAATGTTCTTTAAGAGCTGGAATGTAAGTCTTTTTAGGGCAGTCACTAAGCTTCCAAAGCTGCTAGGAGATAAATGAGATTCTGTGACAAAATAAACAAATCAATCACAGTTAAACCAGCA
>JAAGVU020000040.1:30665411-30680038 GCA_011763525.2 Mormyrus iriodes
ACTAAGCTTCCAAAGCTGCTAGGAGATAAATGAGATTCTGTGACAAAATAAACAAATCAATCACAGTTAAACCAGCATGCACCATAGGGCCTAACAGTTTTCATTTTATCATCTACTTTTCCCCATGGAATTACTGATTCCCTCTGTAATGTTTTTTTTTCTGTCAAGCACCTCCTGTGTCTTCCACTTTTAAAAAGTTAAATGTGTTTTGATTAATGATTAAATGTACCTGGGGTTACATTACAGAGATTTGCGGAATTACACGTAAGGGCGTCACCTCATGTTTGCTCGGTTCGGGAGGACTTCGTTTGCCACACGCCTCAGACACTTACCTGGTGTATCTATCTGCTATTTTTCTCATTTCAGCAACAATCGAATTCCCCCTGACGGTGCGATCCGCTTTGCCATGGGTCTGCGAGTAAATAAAACCATCAAATCACTCAATGTAAGATCCGCGCTCAGAGCTCGCGGGCTGGGGCTGTGGCTGGGGCTGGCCAGGTGGAGGCCTTTACCGCTGGCTCAGGGTGACATGCGCTTGGAGGCACGCTTTTTGACATGATGTGACAGCGTCACAAGTGATCACAGGGACGGCCTCGTTTCTCAGTCCGTGGCCTTTTCAGTTCCGGCTTGTAAACATCCTGACTTGTGTTTGTATTGTTTTTTTTTTCTCTGTTGCCATTGTCAAAGATGTCCCGGAACCCCATGCAGGCTGCAGGGTGTTACGGTGTCCTAAAAGCCATCCAGGGAAACGCAGGGTCAGCAGTCGAGTCTTTGGATTTTTCTGTAGGTTGTCATTATCTCCCTGTCTTCAGAATGCCTCCCTTTTCATCACTTTTCATTTTCAGGGATTTTAATGGACATGCAATTTTATTTTTTGTAATTTACTCTCAGGACATCTCTGTGAACAAGGACTTTGAGGATTTGTGCAGTGCAGTCAAAGATGCATTTCCGGGCCTGCAGGTGAAACACGGAGCCAGCTCAAGTATATTGAGAAGGGCCCAAGACGCTGTACCTGCTGAGTGTGGGCAGAGCGGGGTAGCTGCTTAACAACCAGGGGACTGCAGTGCCTGCAGTGACTATATTCCACCACAAGAGGGAAGCCTCTGTTCACAGAAATATGTTAATTAACCTATTATTGTGTTACAAGTAATCCTTTAACTTATAAAATCTTTTGTCTGCATACAAAATACCAACACGTAAAGCTCTAATACTAACCATAAACTGTACAAGCCAGCGTACCTGACTAACCATACTTAAAATGAGTGGTGAAGTACGTCAGTGTAATATTAAAATAATGTTCTAAAATACAGCTATTCTAACGCTGTACCCAAACAAGTATATAAAGCCAGATTCATCAAAAACGTTTAACTTAGAGAAAACCACAGTCTCACATGGAACAAGCGATAAAGATCTGGAAGAAGATTAAAATGGAAAATGTGCAAAATAAAGGGAACTCTTGGTATGACGTACAGGGTAAAGCATAGAGTATATGTAAAACACGGCAGATTATATTATATATTATATTAACAGGCAGGTTTGAGAAACTGAATGTTTCGCGTATTTTTCCTGCATGCCAAGTCGTATATATACTCATTGTATTCATGGGGAAACAAACGTGGATTTAAATGTACTGCAAGGATAGCTATGCAGGGCATTGATGCATTTCTTGTTGTGTTCCAACAATTGACATTTAAATCATTTTCATCCTTTCTATTTAGAATATTAAACAGAAATACAGAAAATGTGAACATTTAAACGGCCATCTGCAATATGAAACTGAGAAAATCGGCTTTAGAGAGGAAAAAAATAAAATCATTTAGCACCTGAGTGATGCTTGAAACACCGGGGTTATGTGATTCATTCTGAGCTGAGGTCGAAGCCAGCCCACTCAGGGCTGAAATTACACGCACTTGACCGGGACCCATCGGCTCGGGGATCAACGTTTGTACTTCGCGACGGCTTTTGAAGAAAGTAGGACACTACATATTCTCCAGCTAGGTTTACAGGCCTTAAACTAAGTATTATATTTAACATCTATCCGACACTTAAATCACTGGGTCTGATCCCAGGTTGTGTTTTCATTATTTTCTGTTAAAAGCCTTTTGTCTGGTTATCTGAAAACTATTAAAGTGCTTATGTGGGGGAAAAGATTAAATATAAAATTAACAATAGTAATAACTGGATAGCTAAATTTTAAACATCTTATCGTACAAGATTCATTGCATTTGGCACTAATGTTGAAATTTTATACATTGTAATCTGGCTCCTACCATAACAATAACTAAGCATATTTGGGGCACTGACCTTAAAAATAATGGAAAGAGATTTATATCGACCAGTTTACAAATAAAAGTACACGTTGGTGCTGGTATCTTAAACTCACTTCCAGATTATTCCGTGCGACACGGCTCTCTGCAAAACACCGCCCTGGGGATGAGGGGAGTATAGCCCCTCATGTATATGTGTGTATGTATGTATGTGTGTGTGTGTGTGTGTGTGTGTGTATATGTATGTATGTATGTATGTATGTATGTATATATATATATGAGTCTTTGTCTCAAGCAACGTAATATATTACTTTAAAAATGACCCAAAATGGCTTACAAGAATCAGACACCTGTGTTTATGCTAGAAACTGCCATTTGCCAGAGTGATCATACGTACTCTTTTTCCCGGACTTGTCCTCCTTTTGGGACGTATAAATGGTTCTAAATTGATTGAAATGTGCAGAGTTTCGCTTTAACTCATGCTGACTTTTCTGTAGTACAGTCGGCGTACATTCTACGCGCATGTTCGCGTATCCGGCAGAGGAATCGGGGAAGTGGCTGCGTTACTTTCCTGCGGCCGCTGCGCTTCCCCACATGCGCGTCACCCTGCGCGCAGGAACCAGCGCGACCTGGGGGACGCGGTTAAGCGCAGCCGCTCCGCATGCAGATCCGCGTCTATTTCACGCTAGAGCAAGGCGCCCGCCCAGCCCCCAGCCCACCAGCAACTCGGGACGGATCCTCGGACACCTTCTGTAGTAACACGGGACAAAAGGCGTATTTAGATGGCGACGATGCGGTCTTTAAAACTGCTCAGATTCCACTCGCCATTGTATACGTGTGTCCCGACACTGCTGGTCCCGCGAAGGTAAAGTTAGGCAGCCTTGGGCTTTCCTTACTATGATAAGTGCGTTATAGTTCATCTAGGCTACTCATAAAGTCTTGGCGCCGCATTCTTTTAAGCTACAGTTTGGTGAAGTGTCTAATAATTCACCTTATGGTGACATCTTTCCTGGTGTTTACTGGGGGTTGTCATTTTGGGTGTTTGCTTGATGAAGATAGGCTACTACTCGACAATGCACACATTCATTTGCATGCACATTAACGGCTATTACGATTAAAATAAGAAGTGTGTGAGTGACAGTGGATACTTAATCATTTGTCATGTTGATCATAAAATGGCCAGAAAGCAGTACCTATGGTTTAAGACCGACCTTTGCCCTGTGAAGGAAGCGGTGTCACATGATTATAGAAAAAGTGGAGTGTGTGTCAGGAAGAAGGGAATTATGGGCAAGGTGCTGTAGAAACGTCGGACGTATTAATCTGACTTTGATTTATATTTGGATGCAGAATAGAAAAAGTGCATTTAATTGTGAACTACAATGCATTTTCATTGCCTATTACGAAGAATCACTTAAGCAATTTTCCAAATATATTCAATTAAATAAACAACCACATATAAATTATTGTATAAAATAATGTATGTTTGTCGTTCTGCTGCCTTCTAGAGGCCTTGCAGATAAAAACGAAAAGGGCTGGTTCCGGTCCTTGTTTGTTCACAAAGTGGATCCCAGGACAGATGCCCATTCGAACCTACTGTCTAAGAAGGAAACGAGCAATTTATATAAAATTCAATGTAAGTATTAAAACTTTGATTTCCTGATTGTTGTTTGGGGCACAAGACTGTTACCCATGTGTGCCTCCTTAGCGTAACCCGGTGGGTCTCAAACTTATTTCTGCTGTTTATTACTAATTGCTTTAAAAAAATCAGACCTCATAATCTATAGCACAGAACTCTGCATTGCAACATTAGTGTTAAGTACCGTTATTAATTGCCTTGTTTGTTAAAACATACTCCACACTTCCCCAGGTAAGATTTCTGTTGCTGTCGCAGAGGATGCCCGCACTCCTGCTGATCGCTAATAATAATCCATTGTTTACGTTGCGTGGTGTCAGAATCGCTCACCGTTTTAATCGTTAGGATGAGCTGCTTTAGTCTGACGACAGGAGTGGCTCTGCTTCTTAACTCATACACAAACATACGCAAACTGTGATCTGCTCTCCCTTTTAGTTCACAACGTGAAGCCAGAGTGCTTGGAGGCTTACAACAACCTGTCGTGAGTAAAGCCCTCCACTCTGAAAGTTATTATTTTTATGGTAATCAGTTACCATATGCTTAGTTCATAGCATAGGCTGCGCCGGTGTTGTGTTTGTGGGGCTTAAGCCCCGGATGATTTTAGGGAAGTCCCAGCCTCTTTTTATAACCATTCTTACAATCAACATCATCATATTATGGTATATGTCAGGCCTGTTTAAACCCACCGCAATAAATGTACACAAATTAGTTTAACGTCGGCCATTTCCATCAGCCCCCCAGTAAAGGCTTAACTCCCCCTTATCATAAATCTCTAGAGATGCTCTAGAGATGTCGATGCTGGGTTGAGCCATGGCCGCATATCCTCCTGATCTTAGGACCGTCTGGGGCTCCTAATCTCCCTGGAGTCTTGGGGGAGGTGTGCGTGAGGTTTGGGTTTTATTATTCCTCTCATACCCCACGCAGGGCTGAGGTTCAGGAGCAGCTCCATCATGACAAGGACTACCCATGTGAGGTTGTTGGGAGCTGGAACACTTGGTATGGAGAACAGGACCAGGCAGGTATGGTTAAAAAGCACTTTAATGCATAATGTATCTTTATAAATAAAAATGCATAATGGATTTAATAATAGAAAATAACGCTTGTAGAAAAAAGTTTTATGGATTTCTCCTCAGGGCACTCTCAGTCTGTAAGTTGCAGTTCACGAATAATTCAACAGTGACACCCTGTGGTATTTTCTGGTAGTTCACCTCTGGCGGTACACCGGTGGTTATCCGGCCTTGACCGAGTGTTTGAATAAACTGAAGCAAAATAAGGTACGACCTGTGAAGGAATCCGTGTGTATATAATGACAGCTCCAGGATAGGTTGTGTTGTTAGATCTCTAGAGTAAACGAGTGGTATAATCTAATTTAACCATTGCTTTGTCAAATGCCACTATCTGAATATACTGCAGATTTTAGCATGTGCGTTTTTTTTTTGTTACAGGAATTCTTCCTCTTTCTAGAATTTTCTCCATGCACTTTTTAATGTCATAAAGTAGGCCCAGCCTGCCCTATAGGCGAGATTGACTAGGGCGCCATTAGGTTTAGGGGTGGAAAAAAATCTGAAGCAATACCTCTGCTTGCATTCCGTGACGAGTTATTTACACTAGTTTTAATATTTCACTCTTTTTTCTTGTGAGATGGATGCACGTTTGCTAATCAGCAGCCAGATTCCCTGTGTTACTGAACTGTTTGCTTTATGATGCTCTGGGGGGGGAGAACATCCAGGGCCAGTCCTGTCATGATGTGAGGTGTCATCCCCTGTTTGTCCAGGCGTATCTGGAGTTCCGCAAGGAGAGGAGTACAATGTTGATTTCTCGACGGAACCAGCTCCTCCTAGAGTTCAGCTTCTGGAATGAGCCACTACCCAGAACAGGACCCAATATATATGAGCTGCGGTCCTACAGACTTAAGGTAAACCCTAGCTTTAATCTCTTTGGCTGATTAAGGCATGAGTATGCTGCTAATGTACACTTAATTAAATATTGTATCCAGTGGCACCGACAGTTATATTTATGCGGCTGGCCGGGCCACACACAGCCTCTTCTACAGCTCCGCTTATAAAATAATCCATATTTCATTTTTATTATTTTGAGCAGCTGGGTGGCCACATATTTACTAGGAGTTACCCCTGGCCAGCCTTAGATCCACCCCAGATTGTACCGTCGAGAGCTCCTTTTGGCAAACTGGACTTTAAATGACAGTGATCCTAGGGGATTCTATCTGCTTCATCAGTTAGCATGCTGCTTCACCTAAAGTGATTCAGAAAATGACTTCGTTGAATGAATGCCCAAAAGACTGGTGCTAGGAGGACTAATTGTATTTTTTTTATTAATTAATCTGGTGCCAGAAACTGAAGCTTGTAACTCATCACAGAGAGTGCTGGCACTGTAATGTGAAAAACCAGAACCACCGTTGAAGTGATTTGTTTGTCAGGCTTGTTTATGCCAAAATCCATTCATGTATGTAATTATATGGCTTGCACTGTACTATTTGTGTAATTGGGTCATAATGACTTGTTTTAAAGCATTTTTTTAAACCTGGGACCTTCAAATTAAAACAGACTACAGCTAGGGACCCCCTACCACTAATATGTGAACACACAAGTGCCTAAGAAATGAGGACCTGAAGGGTGGAGTTAAGTTTCTTTGTTGGGGGGGGGGGGGAATCCCAAATTTTTTGCGATTTTTGGCTCACTTAGAGGGTCTTCCAGAAGATGATACCAGCATTTCATCAATTTACAAAGCATTTCTGCAAACCCACCCTGTGGACCCCACATTAATTTTTGTAACTGAAGTGTCACATTCGTGTTTCTGTATGTATTATATTCTGTTTTCATTATGTCACTGAAAACTGGTTATAGTCATGCACCTAATAACGATGTTTCAGTCACCAACACACCACACATGTGACGGTGGGTGCATAAGATTATGCTGCATCTAGTGACATTATAGCCATCGTAATGTGAGTAGTGCATTGCACTACGACCTGTTTGTGGTGATGCAGGTGTAAACAAACCTACTACTTTTTATCGTTAAGAATAAAAATAAACCTACTGCTTTCTATCATTAATTCAAAGTGCACTCTTTGTACTTGTATAAGAATGTTTACTGTAGTCTACGTGTGTAGTAGGCAATACCATGTAGGTTTGTGTAAGTACACAACGACATGTAAGTGTGCACAATGACAAAATTGCCTAATTACGCATTTTTTAGTATGTATCCCCTTCATGAAGCGGTACATGACTCCATTTAATAAAATCTTACATATTTAGGTTTTATTAGTATATAGTGCTTTTCGCACAGTTAGTATCACAGGGCATCAGCAGAAATGTGTTGTACATCGAAGAATCCAGGTTTATTATCCAGTTTATGCAGCATGATAAAAAGAAGAATCCCCCCCCACTACTTAGAGGGCATTGAAACAACAACATTTTCCTTTTCTCCACAAGGGGGCCGCTTAATCACCCTTAGACTTTTTTTTAACATCCATCTGGTCTGCTAAAATTTCTATGCTTTTTTTTTCAGCCAGGCACAATGATTGAATGGGGAAATCACTGGTAAGTCGTCTAAAAGTGTTTGGGGTTTGGATCAAGTATTTTGCATATCAGTCATGCCATTTTACCAGATCAGCATTCTGGCAGGGCACGTGGTATAAGGTACCGACAAGAGAACCGGGAAGCGGTGGGTGGCTTCTTCACACAGATTGGAGACCTCTACGTCGTCCACCACTTGTGGGGTGAGTTTGGACAAAGCTGGTCTATCTCTTCCTAAACTGTCTCCTCAGATTCGTCATTGTTAGTGTTTCATTCTAAGTCTTAACTGATACGTTACTCCTTCCTTTCATTGCATCTGCAGCTTACAAAGATCTGCAGTCCAGAGAGGAAACGAGAAATTCTGCCTGGCAGAAGCCAGGCTGGGACTCTACTGTATATTATACAGGTAAGACAGTCCCAAAGTACATGAAACAGGGAACCAGTAGTAAGGGCCATTCCCAGCTAATTCCCTCACAGTAGTTCATGTGCGATGCCAAAAGCACATGATTCACAGAGCCATGCACACAAGTTGGAAGCTGCAGTCCCATTTTAAATGCAACTAGTATGAGACACTTTCCTGAGTTCGAGCAGACCTCAAAACATATCACTTGGCTGCTCCTTTCTTCTGCAGTGCCGTTGATCCGAAGCATGGAATCCAGAATCATGATCCCTACTAAGAACTCACCTCTCCAGTAAAAACTCCTAACTGGGGCCAAGAGGACCTGGGGTACTATTTAGTCGGGGGAGAGAACCAAAACTTTGGCTTCAAATGTCACACGCACACACACACACACACACAAGCTCTGAAGTTGACTGAAAGCTCACAGAGTGCCTTGTCGTGTCATTCATTAATGGTGATCACAGATAATGACTTGAAGAAGACCTGAGAGAGACTTCCAGGCACTGCTTCTTGACATCATTGGTTTATTAGTACTTGAGCTGGATACTTAGACTGACCAGCCCTTGGGCTGGCCAAGCCTCTGTAATTTATGGAATTACACTTTTTTGGTAAGTTGAGAAGCATTTTCACATCATTTCACATATGCTGTAAATCCCCACTTTACCTACTTGGTGAGGAATGTGATTATTAATTGATTGGCCTGATGCAAAGATTGTGTATGGTGATAAGTGGTAGTGGAGAGTGGGTGATAGGAGCAAATGCGTGGAATGACCAGGGTTTGCTTTGCTGAAGTATGAGGACCTTTGTTAACCATGACTCAAAGCTTAACATTTTCTGAACTGCCTGCTATAAGGACATGTTAGCACTGGCAATGAAGAGCTCCTGCCTTAGTTAGCAGGAATTGTCATCATCTCTCATTTCCGGTAATCAGTTGAACTTCCATCTGGTTTACACATGGTTGTAATGCACACAGTAATCATAAAATGAAATTGCACAATGATGCCCAAACCACAATTGAAAGATATGACCTAGTTTCAGCCAAGAACTGTCACATTGCTTGAGATTTGTTTTTATTTTTTTCACAAAGCCACATAATCTAGAACAAGCATTTCTTCCTCTGAAAAGTTATAAGGATGTTTCATGTCATCACATATAGTGTGTAAGCAATGCTGTTTAATAAGGCTAATAAATTATTTTAGTAGTCTTGCAAATGGGAGAATTAAATGGCTTTGTTATTGTCATATGGCTTCTTGTCTGTTGATAATAAAGTAAGGTAAGGTTCATTTTATTGTCATAAACAACTGTGTACAAGTACATAATGAGATGAAACAGCGTTCCTCCGTGATCACAGTGCACACTTAACAGTAACTACAAAATAACTAGTCGGCATTAGACATAATACAATATAACAATCCAGTTGCCTCTAGTGTATATGCAGGTGTAATTCAAAAGGAGCTTTCTTAATATTTTGTGCGGCGGGAGGGGGGGCCGAATCACTAGACTTGTAACAAGCAGTTACAACCCAGACAGCACACATGCATAGACACGGTGTCTCCGCCATGCTTAACAATCCATCAGCAAAGCATCTCTCTGAGGTCGCGTGCTCACTAGCACGTCGCAGAGACATCGCAACCGATTGTTGATTAGTCATTGCCCAGAATAGGCTATATAACCCACAACAGGGTTATACGGTAACAGTTTATTTGACGGGGCACAAACAAAATATTAATATGCACAAATACAAATACCGATCTCTTGTTAATTCATCATTAATGAATCGTAACGCATGCTTTTTTTTCCTCAAACAGTTACTATATTCGGTACTATAATTGTTAATTCTATAAACCTTTGTGAACTTCTGAAGGATCTACTGAATCAACAAGTCATGAATAACACAAGTTAAATACTGGTCTCATATTTGATTATCGTTAATGAATCGTGACATCTTTTATCTCAAGTAGCGACTATATTCACGATCTGTACTTCAGTAGTAACTGAATTATTACAAAGTATGTACCCCATCAAGTGTTACCGGTTAAAATACCCCTGCTGAAAAAATGACCAGCGTACCAGCACCAAAACACTACATACTTTCATGCATTATGCTGGTCACGCTGGTAACCACGACCATCAGAATGTATGTTGGTCATGCTGACAATACCAGCATATGTTATGTTTTGGTGCTGGTACGCTGGTAATTTTTTTTCAGCAGGGATGCATATTTACAGTATATACTATAGGGTGGATTAGTTTTGTTTACCTCGCATGTAGGCATACATAAATCCATTTACCGCACAATTTAACTGAATAAAAGTTAATAAAAATAACTATTTAAAATATTGACAACATTACAGAAACAATTACAATAGCCCTAACAGTTACGCCAAACTGATTAAAACAATTATTGAAAAAAACATTTAAACAAACATTAGTTTATGTAATAACTGAAACATTAATTAATGGAATCAGATCATTTAACGACGCTCAGATCTTAAACCAGCATCGCGGTGACGTGTGCTGTCTGGGAAACATTTTACTTGAGAGGGTACACGAAATTAAATATTAAATATGCATTCATTTTTCTTACAGAACATTTATATTTTTTTCTAAAAGCAAACGTTTGGAAAGGGGCAAAAATAATATAATCTGATCAAATTCCCATTTTCCATTTAAAAACATTTAACAATCCACCTAAACCGCACCATCGCATACACAAGATGAGTTGTGCTTTGGAAATTAACATCCCCTGGCCAAAGTTTAATGTTCCCGGTGAGGTCAAACCATTCCATCATTATATTTGAAGGGTGCGATTAATCCTTGAAATATAAACCGATTAACCAACTAAATGTCTGCGTTAACGGTAACATGGGGTTATAACGATCCGAACGTAATATCTGAGATGGCTTGCATCATTTTCTTTTTTATTTGCACAGTCACCCTTAAAAACTGGCACATTACGTGCAAACGACGTTCAGCGCTCGATCCATGTGAAACGCGGCCAGCAAGGAAACGGCGTGGCCCTTTAAAGCCAAGGGGGCGTAGCTCTGCGCGGGCCGCCTCCCCCCCCCTTATCCTCTCCAGATGCCACCGAGTCGGCCGTAAATACTGGGGCATGCCAAATAACGCGTGTCCCCCACCTCAAGCGTACCGATCCGGGCAGGGGAGGCTTGCAGCGGTGCATATTTCGCGGAGAAAAAGGTTCCTGGACGAGGAGATCAAAACCATTTCGGCTTGAGGACGAGGGGCTGGGTGCTGCGGCGGGGGGAGATGGACCTGCACATCCTCGATCACAGGCTTAAAGTCACCAGTATCTGCAAGGACGGCTTGGTGGTCTTCACACACCCGCTTATCAAACTCATATTTCTGCGGAACAGAACCAGGTAAAGCCACTCATTCTAGTGCTCTTAATAAATAATATTTAAATGCTGAAGTTTAACTTGATGTCCTCCTTTCCAAAAGCACGAACGCTGGACCAAGCAGAACACGAGAAAACTGAAGCAAAAACCACGATGAGTTAATGTGGTGATCGCTTGTACACAAACAGCTAGTTAGTTTATCTACTTCATCTGTAGATGCAGATCATCCTACACTGACCGAGGCCCGATTGTACAATTTGCTAAACAGATGAAGACTGCTCTTTCGCGTGGTGTATTGGGTGTGCAAACAAATGCAGAGTGAAGTACACAGTGGCAGTTTACTATGATCCGTTTTACGAGGTTACTTGCAGATTGCGAAAAAAGCAGCCGCAGCCCAATGGGACACTGGCCCGTAAACTGGACGCCGAAAACTGCTTTTTAAACCAGCCGGGTAGTTTTGCACCGAAGTAAATGCTGCTTAATGTGCAGCGATCTGTACTGAAAAGGCGCCTCATTCAGCCTTTCCGTGTATGTTTGTTTTTTTTTTTTAATGAAGCGGTGTTAATCAAAAGTTTGCCTGGCTGTTTAAGAGAGCCGACCCCGAAACTTGGGTTTAATGCTCCGTGTCGTCGCGTATGTTGCGCTGGCATTTTGTACAGCTTACCTTCTATAGCGCCCGAAATGCTTGAGTGACTGAAAGCAACATGTGCCACTGCCATGTAAATGCAAAGGCTCGTCGCTCGGCTCCTGCTCACTTTTACCTAGCGGCATGCCTCGTCACGTCCTGGGCCCTCATGTATATTCGACTTTTGACTATTTTTAACAGCCTCTCGCCGGTGAACCGCGCAGCCTGCCGTACAGGTGGAGTGTCTGCCTCTTCTGCTCAGAGTACGTCTCGTTTTTCTCATTTAAATCTACAGAGCCTGACACCGTAACTTTTGTTAGGCGGGCCCACATTGTCGCGGGATGTAGCAATCTAAAAGCGCTGTCCCTCTCTTGCCAGCTCTAAACCGGCTGTGTAACCCTGGCCTTGGGGAGCGCAGAGCAGAAATTGCGATGACTCTGCCCTGTCAACGTCCTGCTGTCTTTTATTGTGCTTTCAAGTTCACTTGTATTTTTGGTCTGTAAATCTGCGTCAGCAAATCTAAAGGTGAGGCCTCTATTGGCACTGGATGTAATAAACGCAGGGAACTGTTAGGTCCTAATCTACAAAATTTTCCTGCTTTTTTTGATGTGTATACCTTCATTATTTTACACTGTGCAACATTTTTGAGCAATGTCTAATATGATGTCATTTATGCAACTTTTGTACTTCCTTCCAGAACCGGTTCTCTTCTTTTTTTATGTATATATGCAAGTGCTCTGCTTTCCTGGGTGTGAGCTGCGGTTCATTCCCTGTCAGGCCCTTTGCCTACACAGAGGAAGCATGTAGGCATAGCCATACTGCTATTTTGTATGTTAGTTTGTGGTCCGGCCTATGCCGGGCGCGGCGTGTTGCTTGATGTCAGCTATAAAAGTGTTATTTGCTGCAGCATAATTGCTCAGGATGGTGACTTGGTGCACTTTACACGAACCTGTGCTTGTTTGCATTCAGCTCAAGCCAGAATTTGCCAGAAGCCTCTCACCGCAGGCTCTCGGATGTTTGCCTCATGTATTACCATCCCCCCCCCCGGCTTCTGTGTTCGGCTTGGTGAAAAGGAGTTGCTGTTGTTTACAGGATGGTACAGGCCACTCTGAACTGCTGAGTAGATGTATAACGGGGATATTAAAAAAGACACCGACAAAGTTCACACTCTCGGGCCTGTCCGAAAGGCTGAATGCTTTAAAATTATTGTGCTTTTAATGAAGGATGACACTTAAGAATTATTCATGCATGACAATGTACAACATTGTTTTTTTTTTTTTTTGGGCAGTGTATATATAACCTGACGTACAGTAATAAGAAATTGAGATTCTTGGAGTGTCTTATCCTCCTCACCTTGATGGTTTTTTGATTGGACCTTGGGCAAAATGACTGTCCTGTATGTGGAATGCCCCTCACCCTTCCTCTGTTAGAAGATGAAGCAGCCCTTGGTGAAATATGCTTAAGTTTGAAGATACCACCTCTATCACTGGCCGTCCACCGTGGTACTTATCTGAGTGGGTGGGAGGGGTTAACGATGCCAGCTTCTGGGGCTCGCTAATGATGGCAGTTGATAACATGAGTGCCCCCCTGCTTTTCTCACCAGCATTTGCTTATATTCTACAAAAAATTAGTGGCCATTCTGGGTGCTCAGAACGTTCCCACAACCCTCTTGGCCTGCTGAATAGGGCTATGTCCTGGCCAACCATGAGCAGAGCAAGCTCACTGGTAATTCTCTAGGTTTACTCTGTTGTACCCTTAGCTGATCCATTGGAAAAATGGCAGGAACACTCACTTCTTCAGAGGGAGAACACAAGAACACAATGGCCCATATAGTGATAGTGTCTATAGGCTCTCACGTCTGTATTTAACCAAAGTAATGTGGTTAGAAGGGTGAAAGGGGCTCACATGCCAGTTATTAGCTGCCCCAGGCAAGCCATTAAACTGTTAAGTTGAGCATTAAAAGTAATTAACATAAATTCAGAACCATATTGCACTGAATGCATTTGGATCAGAACCTGAAGTCTGTAAAATTAGCCATCTAAAAGCAAAAGTACTTAGATTGGCTATCATCTGCATACTTAAGTTGTTGAATTTTTCAGAGGTGGGCCATGGTTCTCCATGACAGCGAGAAGGTTGTGCAGGTATTACTGAAGCCTTCTTTGATGTGTACCAAGCATGTACAGGGATGTGTCTGAACACCACATAAACAGGAAGTGACCTCGGCAAGACTCTTTCTGTCAGGAAGTGTTTGCACACTTGCAGGAAGTAAAGATCTAGGGAGGGTGAGAGGTTAACAGGAAGTTTGAAGGCACTGCGATACAATGGACTTCTGAATTTGCCTTGCTGGTGCTGCTTGATTTACCAGCCATGTTCTTGATTTAATTCCCCTGATAGTCCAGTGAATGACTGACTATTTTGCTGAGTATGGAGCTCAGCCTGGGAGTCTTTCCCCAGTAATGCAGCTGGACAGGAGGGAGTGGACAGTTGACCCAAACTTGTTTTTCACTAGAGGTCTCTTAAGGCAAGGTTCTTTACCCATGAACTTTTGGGTGTGCCCAGACAGCCCTCCAGAGACCACAGAGAAGGGCAGCTTCCCAGTAATCCCTTCTCTGAGTGGGGTCTGATGTCTCTTCACAAAAAATCCCCACTGTGTTAAGAGGAAGAGAGGCTTACTGGAGTGGGTAATTGTGGATGGGTGAGCGACTTGTTGGCTGGTGATACTGCGCTTTTCAGACCCCCCACCCCCCCCCCCCCCCCCCCCCCCCCCCCCACCCCCACCCCCCACTGTCCTCCCCCCCCCCCACCCCCCC
>JAAGVU020000040.1:30687146-30704122 GCA_011763525.2 Mormyrus iriodes
TTCGCGATAATTGGAGTGAGTGCTACTGGTCTGTAGTCATTCATGCAGGTGGCTGTGCTTTTCTTAGGGAGGGGGACGATGGTTGTGGTCTTGAAGCAGGTGGGGAACAGTGCTCTGGCTGAGGGAAAGGTTGAAGATTGAGGTGAGAACATCGGCAAGCTCGTTAGCACATGCTTTGAGGGCCTGCCCAGGAATGTCGTCTGGTCCTGTTGCCTTGTGGAGGTTGATCTTCCTCAGTGCTTTTTGTACCTGGTCTGCTGAGACTGTTGGTAGTCTGTATAGTAATTAACTCTACTGTAATTAAATACAGACATCCCCCAGGTTACGATATATCAACTTTACGATGGGTTTTACACTTTCAGTACATTATTCAATAAATTATATAAAAATAGCATCAAATTACATTAATTCAGCATTTTATTGTAAAATAGGTTTTGTGTTAATGATTTTGCCCAACTCTAGGCTTTATGTTAGTGTTCTAAGCATGTTTAAGGTAGACTAGGCTAGGTTATGATGTTTGTTAGGCTAGGTGTACTGCATTAAATTGCATTTTCGCCTTGGGTTTATCGGAACGTAACCCCGATGTAACCTAGGGAGAGGCTGTAACTAGCACTGTTAATGGAAAGTGTCATGATATCCATGTAATAAAATGATTCCTTAGAAGGAATTAAATCAGCAGGGACAGCACTTGGTCTGATGTCGCGATGCATGCAGCACATCCGTTGCCATGCATGGCCCAGGTGCCCGCGCATCATATATATTTAACCGCAATATATTTTGATATTTTTTTTACGCAAACTGCCTCGTTTTCCTGGTATGCACAGAATTTTGGAAATGTCATTTGAAATTAGATAAATGCGGTTCTGCAAAATTGCTGGTTTTGTAATCAAGCAATACCGCTTTTTAACATTTCTTTGCACGGATTTTGATACAGTGAACATCATCTTTGCCTGTTTCTGCCACTAGAGGGCAGTGGAGAATAAACTGTGAAAGGCTTTTTTGGGGCGTTAAGTCTTCCCCAGACCTACTACACAAACTCTATACAAGCTATATAATATACTCATAATGAGTTTAGGATGTTTCATACTTTGTTACTGTTGCAAATGAAATCTATAAGACTAAGCCATAAGTCACTTTACTCTTCGGTTAAGAAATTTCTACAGTTATGCTTGGTTTATAAATTTAAAGGCTATCAAAGTGCTTTCTCACATATTCGTGTGTAATGAACCTGTAACATCTGTGGAGATGTTACTTTTTCTCTCATTGTGTTAAATCTACACACACAGCTGCTCTGCTAGTTATTTCTTCAGAAATGTTTTGAAGTGCAAAACCAATTGTCTTTGTTTCTGCATGACATCAATTGCAGTTTGTTTAATTATATGAGCGATTTTTTATATCTATTTTTTTCTCCCTTGTTGGTGACATCAACATGCATAGAAATTAGTAGCATTATTCAAATGCACCGTGTTCTTGTTGATTTTTGTATGCTGATGAAACAGTGCCTTTGGACTCTGAACAGAAGGGATTTCAGTACTTTCATCTACATCAGGGCTGGATACAGTCCACAGCTTCCTCAGTTGACTTACTGTCATCTTGAAAATCTTGCATTTCCAGAGCATTTGCTGTGTTGAGCTGCATCTCCTTTAGCTGTACCGTGCATGTCAGATTGCCCAAAACTCTGCCGGTTAATTTGCAGTACTGCTGTGTTACTCAATGAGGTTGTCTAATTTTGTCTTGCGCAAAGTCGTCTACGATGTTTGGGGAGTAGCTGGCATGGTGGTGTCAGATTGGAAATGAGCTTTACTGGCAGAACAGGCACTAGAACATGGCCCTGTCATATCAAAACTAAATTCAGTCAAAATAAAAAAACTGCAACGCACGCAATGCTAAGTCACTCCATGGACGGGCCTAAACCAAGACCGTGACTATATGTTTCTGTTCTAAGAATGGGGAACTCCTTTTTCTGCAAGCTGCGTGGCACGCCCCCTTCCTTTTGGTTCCTTAGTCGTGTAACCTGGTTTTTGAAAATTTATTACCAAACTCCCACACTGTGTGTGCCGCAGGGGCGGTTGGGGTTGAGTAATCAGACTGGCACCGTCAGATATACCTTTCATCCCTGAGAATGTGTGCTTTCTCCCCTGGTCTTTTCAGGTTCCAGAGGAGGACATTGACAGTGTGATCAGCCTACTTCAGCAACAGAGGCATGACCCGTCGCAGGTGTGACAACACGAACCTCCAAAGGCTTAGGGAAAGCCCTGCAGGCTGACCTCACTTTTGTGCCTAGTCTGCCACAGCCCCCACACCATCCAGCACTTATTACACAGTATTAGCTGTAGCTGATGCCATGACTGCCAGCTCTTCACTGCTGGCTGAGAGCATTGGTCTCTAGTTTTATGTGGAAGGCGTACCTGTTCATTTAGAACTGTCTGTCTCTGTCCATCCTGAAGCTCTTGACACTACTTCCTGCGCCTCCGTCTTCCAGGATGATTATTACACAATGATGAAAACCTGTGGTGCGTGCCGAGTGCACTGCCAACCCAGGGTGGGTATCCTGAGGTGCTGAAGCTTTTTTTTTTTATATACCCCCCACCCCCCAGTATATCTGAATAATTTTTGTATAAATTTTACAAACCCACCCACAATAAAGGTAGCAGTATCCTCTGTTTGATGTGCAAGCATTGGATGTAAACGTTTGATTTGAGGTCGACACTTCTAGCAACACTTGTTACAATCTTGAAATGTCCTTTAGGAGGAGAACCTGCACATATGAAACTATAATTTTGTAAGTTTGACTGCAGGCGATTACTTGCAAACAGTGGGTACAATGTTGATCTTCAGTGGTGCTTTTACAAAAAAAAAAAATTCAAATTGATATTTGTATGTATTGAAATACAAGAAATTTATATGGCATTTTGTTACCATGGTTTGATACAGAAATAACTTTTGAAGTCACTTTTTTTTTTTGTCCTGATTCCAGTTCAGTCCTGCTGAGTTTGTCAGTAGTACAGTAATCCCCTGAAGGTCTCTGAGCTGCTGTCTAGTCATTTTTGCTGTCTGCATCATTTGGAGTTTCTTGCCAGTTGATGATTAAATTTTTCCGATTTTCGTTGACCTCTTGCTGCTTCTGCCTGATAGGTGGAGATGGTTGGTTTTGTAAGGTATTTTTATTTAAGCAGGTTTACAGGAAGAATTTGACCTAGATTTTTCCATTTCATGATCATTGTCCATGTGTTTGCAGTAAACAAACTGAACTTGCTGCGGAATCCTCATCTCCCTAATCTCTTCACCCTATTTCAAAGACTGGTGATTGACAAACTTACTTGGCTTTCTTGCCGATACCACAGTATGGATAGAAAATGTATCTTACACTGCTGGTTTTTGCAGTGGTCTTTGATGTATAACCCCCTCCCCCTCACATTTTTAAATATGTAAGTAATGTCTCACTAACACTTCTTGGACATTTTTGAGTACACTTACCTTTTGTAAAGCAACGCAGTATTATATGACATGCTGCTTTATGCAATAAAAAAAACTGTAAAATCAGGTGATCTTTGGTTTGAGATAAATATTCTCTGGTTTAACTGGAAAGTTTTTGTTTAATGCCAAATATATTGAATTGGGTCACCAGCTGATATCACATGAGTTAATGAACATAATAAATGGTTTTCAGGTGTCCTTGTCTTCATATCACTATCTTGATCTCCCTCTGGACCTTCAGTGAGCTTTCCTTGCCTCTTGCTAACATGTATATCCCCACAAAGCGTACAAGGTATATCCACTGATACATAATGAGGCGCTGCCTATGAACAATTTTTCATTCTTGGAACATTTATTGAATGTTACGATTAAGGTATGGGAATGTTCAAAGTGTACAGTTTTCCCAAACGTTAGCCCATTACATCTACTCTTGCAGGCAGCTAAGGTAAATACACATTAAAGGTCATGAGCTCAGGCTTTTATGGTGTGTTTGCAGTATACACACACACAGCCCTTTTATAAAATTTTATTATAAAACATTCGTTTAATAGGATGTTCAGGTAGTCATGTTACCACACTAACATTGACAGAACCTTTGTTAAATGAAAATCAGTTAAAAATATTATTCTGTCATTGTTACAGTAAGAATGTTCTCTGCCGACTTTGAGAAGACCTTCACGTAACGTTGGCTAAAGTCCTGCGAATGTTCCTTGTTAGTTAGACTATCTTCTGGTTGTTGCTTTAGTCTAGCTAACCATTTGTAAAACTGATAATTGCACCTTCAGTCACACCACTTTCTCACTGTATGCCCAGTGCTGCAGTGATGTCTTGGTATAGCAGTGGTACTGGTGGGTGGTGTGGTTATTAAGGCCCGGGAGTCTCGACACCTGCCTCTGATTTGTGATGCAGTGAATATTTTTGCTACACTAGGCAATGAATTATGTGGGGTATCACACATGGACATATGGTGGCTGTGAAACGCTATACTACATCTACAGAGTCATACAGAAACAGGAAATATGGTCTCTATGATACGAAGTATTTGTGCTGTCTTGGATTTCACCATGGAGAATTTTCAAAGGGATCCACCCCCTGTTACACGCCTATCTGTAATTCATGTCAGAAAAATAGAATAGTGTCTAGTTTTAATATTTCCATTATCCTAATATGGAAAGCATTTTAGAAGCATTGGGTGTGCTGTGTAACACTACAAACTCTGGCCGAGTTGTGAGTGATTTGGAGTGTGAGCAAAACCAGAGTGTGTTGCAAGAGTGCTCCTGAGTGGGACCTCTTTCAGTGATATGTGGCAAGCTTTCTGAGTCAGGTGGGTGGGAACCTTTTCGATGACTCTCTTCATGAAGGTAGAGGCTTGATAAAATAGAGTTCAATGGAGCAGATATAGGGTTCCTGTGGCCAGCACTGTGGCGCTCTTAAGCAAAGCCCAGAGCCCCAATGGCTGCAGGAACAGTGCCAGTCCCTGTCCTTAGATTCTATGTCACTTTGGACAAAAGCATTTGCTAAATGTGTAAGCAAACATATAAAAGCACACACAAACCTCTGTGGTCTACAGACTGAGCCGATGGCTTACTTCAAGGTCTATTTTAGCAGTTTTATCTGCAGTGTTGAGCAGACATGAATGGAAATGTCTAGCAGTCTGTAGTCTAGGCTGAAGGACCTCTGTCTATGATAAGATTAAACGTTATTCATCCCAAGGGAAATTATTATTGAATAATTATTGTGCTCATCGTGCAAGATTAAACAGAGCTTTAAAATACCAAATATAAACACAATATAAATACAAAATATACAAATAGGAAAGGATAGAAAGATGAGGTATGTAAAGTAGTGTGCATGTTCAGAAGGTGTAAACAGCATACTGTGTAAATATGCAAAAATACAGGATAACATATACATGTGCAAAAGAATTAATAATGCATTATTAATAAATACTATTAAAAACAGAGCAAACGTGTCAGGATAAGTGCTCGACTTGGGCTGGTGTGGAGGTCCCCCCCCACAGAAGTGAGAGGTGGTATATAATTTCATTTACGTTGTCCATTAACCGGGGGAGGCTCATTTTTAGATAACCTGCTTACGTACATATGCTGTTTAAAGTGTAGTGATGTACCACAAGTCGATAAAGTGATGCCCTTCCTTCTAACTCAGGAAGAGAGCCGCGTAATCTCCAGCGAAGCAAGTGACGGCGGTCAGCTGGGCTCTGTCAACGCTTTCGTAAGCTGTCACAGGAAGTCGGCGAGTCTGATGATTAGGATTAAGGTGTCTAGACAATCCATGTGAAGGAGGGCAATGAGCTACATCAGCTTCTACAAACTGCTTTAAAACCGAAAGGCTCCTGTGCTGTCATCCAGCTGTTTCACATTAACATTAACGACACATGCATCGTTATAGGAAACTGGCCAATCAGCACACAGCAAGAACTCGGTGCTTAAGTGAAATCCAGGTCCTTTTGATTGTAATGGTAGTTTATAAATCCCGTCCTAGCTCAAAGTGTACTCCATGATAGGGGTGATCTGGTCACTGTAATTAGGATGTACAGGAAGTGAATGGGTGGCTGATACATGACTGGTGTGTTCTTCTGCACTGGGACCTGGGACATGACATGATGGCTGAAAAAAAAACTTTCACTTTGATTCAGCAGATGCTCAATGTGAAGGGGCAATCGTCTCAAAATGCTGCATGAAAAAATTTCAGGATTTGAACAATCAAGGGCCTCTTGATAATTTAGGTGAGTTGTTGACTGACTGTCCGTCCATCCATCCATCCTCCACAGCTGCTTAGTGGACAGTGTATGTTTCTGCTCTATGAATTCAGGTGATGCCAAATACCCAAATAAACTCATCAGGAAAGCCATCAGGACTTGGAGAACATAATGAAAAATTCTACCCTTTGGCTACCAGCTAATTCCACCATGGTGTGTTAATTTTATGAAGCACCATACATAACTATGCACAACTACTGAATATTGTTTACACAAATGTTCCACTTAAATTTGTATTAATAAGAATTTGCATAACCAGATACCTTGTTTGCACTTTTTGCGTTTTATGACTTTTTTCTGATATATGCGACAAAATTTATTCTTGGGATCAATAAAGTATTTTTTGTCTGTCTGTCTGTCTGTCTGTCAGTCAGTCAAACCCCCATCCCTGGCAGTCTGAGGCTACAGTAATATCACTGTTTTGCCATTCATCTTATGAATTATAAGAACCTAAATAATGGTGTAAACACCAAAGAAAATTCTCAAAACCTTGAAATGAAGCTAATTATACATTTAAATAGGTTCTTTGAAAGATTAAAATATATTGATAAAAGATTTTGTTTTTATGAAGGATGAACTTTTACGCTCTTGCTCTTAAAGATTTTGTTTGTCTGTTTTGAGACTATTACTGAGGTGTGTGTGCCAGTTTCACGCTGGGCGATGGGATTCATGTCTAGAGATACAATGGCAGTGGCTCTATAGTTATCATCCACAGGCAAAAAAAAAAAAAACGAAAATGCTAATTAGACTTTAGTAAACTCTTTATGGAGCTGTGCTGAAACAGTCCAATCTATCCTGGCAAAAATATTGAGCTACATAAGATACAAGATATCTAACTAAGTAAATCACTTAGCGTAAAAGTTTGTCTAATTTGCAAGGCTTGAGGTGAGATTAATTAAGCCTAGTTTATCTTTCACTTTCTGTGTACCATTTGTGCGTAACAGGCTCTTGTTTACATACTGCAGTTGTCCATTTACATAGACGGTCATAGGCAGCCCTTCCACACCTCCTCATACAGCTTCTAAAGAATCCATCATTACTTCTCTTCTTCTACTCTTTCTTCGTTGATCTCTGCTCTGTGAAAGTCAGTGCTGCCACCTACTAGAAACACCTTGTCAGTTGCCTTTCACATGTGTAGTCAATGCACACCAACACACAAACAGACCACTACAGACCCAAAATCTGGGCTGCATGTGCACAGCCTGCCAGACACAAATATGTATACTATTATGGAGGTCATGTGATTTTGAGCCTCCAAGTGGAGGAAAGTACCGCCTTCATTGCTGAAGTTTGCATAATGTCATATTCAGGCCAGATATGGAGGTCATGTGATTTCCAGCCCCACAGTGGAGGTCCTCCTAGTGGTCGCCCAGTGTTCTGCAGCCAGGTCCTTTTACATTACAGGGCTCCAGACTGTGACCAAAATGCGACCATTTATTGAGAGAGTATGAGTTCACGTGGTCACCTCTGTGTGAGTGTATAATAATCATTAGGATGTTTTGTTCTGGCATGGCTACTGCATTAATAGATTGTGATTGAAAGTTTTTATTCTATTTCTCTGGTTCAGTGTGTTTTTTGAGTCGGCCTCTCATGACGTGCACGCTGGAGTACGTACGTATACACGCACTGATAATAAAACGTGCAAAACAATACCTTCAGCCATGGTGCTTACATTTTCCAAAAGTGAAGCGGTCTATGGCTGATTATTTAAAAAAAAAAAACAGACACAAGTTATTAAATTTACTGTTCAGATTAAAATATTTCGCAAATACAGTACTGTATCAAGTCTTGAGTCACTGTCAATCTTTCATAAATACAAAAAATAGGGTATGCAAATTATGACAATAATTTATCTGCATGCTAAGTCATTGATTAATATCATGCTGCACCAAAACAAGGGTGTGACCACATCATGTGCTGGTGCAACCAACCTAATTTCGTTGTACCTTTTACAATGACAATAAAGATACTCTGACTGAGAAGGTTGGAAACACCAGTGTTTCCACTGGAAAAGTCTGTCTGGATCTGGGACCTATTTGGGCACTTCTCCATATTTTCTTGCCACTTAGGAGTACCTTTGACAGCACTGTGTCCCATTTTCTGTACTGGAAAGGGCACCCTTGGGGACACTTAATGAAGCGTCGTGGCATAGATGGCACATCGTAATGGTACCCTTTTCCATTGGACACGTACCCATAGGGGTTGTTTAGACTATTGTAAGGGCACAGCATAGAGCATTGCATCACATTCTCTCCACTAGATGAGCACTTATTAAGACACTTCTTTGCATTTTCTTGCTCTATAGAGCCCATCATCATGCTATCATGCATGAAGGGGGTGCCCTAGATGGCACTCAACCATTTTCTTTCCATGTGAAGGGCAGTCAATAGCAGCGTCTGCCACTTTAGAGGGCACTTTAGTGACATTTCTTTCAACTATGGTGGCAAGGACACTGACACACTGACACAGTATGGGCAATCTGAAGATGCCAACCTACCTACCTGCAAGTCTATAGTGGCAGGAAACTGGAGAACCTGGAGGAAACGTAGGAAGAACCCATCAGTTCCACACACAACCAGTGCAGAATTCAACCCACCAGCCGTGGTTCTTAATTTTTTTGAGCCCCGTTCTGGTTGTGTCCCCATCTCTACACCGTAATCTGTCCCTTGAATAATGACGTATGCACCGCAGTTGTGAGGTCAACCATGTCAAAGTAAGTGTGAACTTTGCAAACGTTTGATCTTTAAATGAGAGCTGTTGTCATTTCCTGTAATCTGTGGTTTATAAACGTTAAGAGACAGAAGCTACAAAGCTTTCTCTCTGAGGCTATAGCATCTGCTGGGAGGGTATCGCTTGGGGACCTCTGGAAGAAAACAAGACCAGGTTGTTCCTTTGAGTATGGGTGTCCACCTGCCAGCAGTCATAGGTAAATGGGTGTTAATCTGCACTTGTAGAGCTTGAATGAGTTCCACTTTGATGGTTAACAGACAGTTAAGGAAAGCTGTGTAGGTGTATAATTTCTGCAGTTAGTCAGCAGTGGTTTCATCAGCAACTGGATACACATTCTTTATTTAACTACAGTATTATATAATCAATATATTATATAGCAGAATAACTGTCTGAGAGGTTATATAACTATGTAGTGCAGTACTACAGTAGCATTAATAACTGGGTCTTATTAAAGTTGATTTGCTTGAATCACATTATCCATGCTGCGCAGTTCCGGCCTTGCTGGCTGCAATCCTGCTCATTGCAGCCAAAGGAGCTGAGGTATCCTGCAGGAGTTCTGCCTATGCCTGTGCCATCCAGCAGGCCCAGCGGCTTGCCGAACATACGCAGCGGCTCTCAGGCAGTCTGCTTCGGAGATATGTGAGTATCAAGCCTAATGGGACCGGATGCTGGCCTGGTAGCTCCGCCTTGGGGTCAGAGGCTCATAGAAGCTTGTTTGGGACAGGAACACTGACATTTGTTGTTTATCCATAGTAAATTACTTGCTGCTGCTATCTTTTGGAAAAGTTCGTTGTGGAAGTAAGTCAGGGTGTCCCGAAGACTAAATGAAATTCTGAATAAAATTTTCCACATTTGTTCTTTCTCACGTTGTCTAGATGGAGAGCGAAGAGCTGTCACACCTGTGGGAAGGGGTAGCATGGGTCGGTGCCCCTGAGGTGAAGCTCAAAGGTCAGAGCTTCCTGGAACAGCTGGAAAGCATCTACAGTGGACTGACAGTCTTCAGATGGCACTTAGACATTGTGATGGAGAACCAGAAGAATCTTCATCTGACCTCCAGCCTCTTTCTGCATGACCTCTCAGACATCAGCCAGAGGGTTAGCTATCTCACCAGTACCTTGTATCACCTTCTGCAGATGTTCCACCACAATGGGATCTACTCCAATGTGGGTCAAAGACCAACTCCAAACACCCAGAGTACCTTCAAGCAGAAGATCTATGCCTATGTCGTGCTTCTGAGGCTCAACACGTTTCTTCAGCAAACACAGCAGGAGCTTGTATCCTACAAGAAGAAATCTGATCTTAAATGTGAACTATAAGTAACATGCCCAAATTCTGACCATTCTAATTTGTAGTGCCATCATCTATCACTATTCAGTTATTTACATGTTTTATATCCTTTATATAAAACTAATTCCAGTACAAATGTTAATTTAAGTCATAATTTCTGTTTTTTTCCCCCAATTCCATGTATGGTCAATAGCTAGAGTGAAGTGTGCCATGGGTGGATGTTTGCGCTGAATCTTTTGTAACATTGTTTTATATGTATTTTTCAAATAAACAAACACCAAAGCATGTTTTACCAGAGTCACACATAATCTTTTCTGCAGGACCTATTAGCTTGTGTGGCTGAATGTAAGTCACCTGCAGATCCCTGGAATTTGGTGGGGGGGGCGTTCTGAGACACCCACTCACCACAAAAATGCGGCTTGATGTGACTGAATATCTCATGACATCAGTTTCACTGACCTCCAACCTATTTAGTGCTCCAAACTGATTGCAAGATCAGATGCAGTGCAGGCTGACGTCTCTCAGTTTCCGTTGAATTGTTTACCTGACAAAATAACCACAGGCTATGGTTCCTCACCCCTCTACATTTACGTAACATATACGCACCTATCTCTTTCTGTATACTCCTCTTCACAATCCTTTGGCTTCCTGACATGTGACTATTTAACATAAAATATCCCCTGATTTTTCAGGAAGGAAGTCAAACCACAGTATATTCTGATGAATAATGTGAATAATTCCTAGCGTGCAAATGACCTACAAGAAAATCCCCTAGATAACCATGAACTCCTTGCAGATGCTTTGATGATAACATTATAACATAGAACCTAATGACTAATAATCAATGTCACATAACAATTCTTGCCATGACACCCCCATATATTCAAACCAAAATTAAATGAATTTAAATTTAAATGAATTTAATCAGCCAGCTGTCAGGATTGGTATCCACCTGGCCCTGTCCCGTTTCCCCGTTTGGCCAGCAGTTCCTGCTGACCATGCCGTTTGGTGTTGCCCTGGTGTGCTTCCCTGCTCCCTGGGCCGCTGCCTGGCTCAGTGTGGCTTGAAAGCATATATCCCTTCCGTCATGAGGTCAAGGCTGACCAGCAGCCAGTCTCACCTTTTGTGTATCATTTTGTTTTTATCTTCTCCCTTAGCGTCTATGGTTATGTTATGTGTTGTTTTTGGTTTTCCCTGCCCATGCCTTGTTTATGTTCTGTTTTACTTGTGTTCCTTGATCTCTCCTAGTGGGTGACACGGTGGTGCAGTGGGTAGCACTGTTGTCTCACACCTCTGGGATCAGGGTTCACATCTCTGCCAGTGTTCCATGCGTGTGGAGTTTTCATGTTCTCCCTGTGTCATCGCGGGGTTTCCTCTGGGTATTTCGGTTTCCCCCCCACTGTCCAAAAAACATGCTAAGGTTGATGGGAATTGCCTGGTGGTATGTGAGTGTGTCCTGTGGTGGGTTGGTGCCCGCAGCCTCTGGGATAGGCTCCAGACCCCCCATGACCCAAATGGGATAAACAGTTGAAGAAAATGGATGGATCTCTCCTAGTGTTGATTGCTGTCTGTGTTTGTTATGATTTTCTAGTCTCTAGTTCCTGTTAATTGTAATTTACTCCACCTGTTCCTTGTTGCCCCATGCCCTTAGTGACTGGCTGATTGTTTATGGTTCTCATCTGTCCTGCGTTGTGTCTTGGTAGTGGTATATTTAAGTGCCCGCTCTTGTTCTGTTCTCCAGTGGTTCCTTGTGGCTATTGCCCTGTGTAGCTGTGTGATTGTTAGTTGTAGACATAATTGTTAGAGATGACAATTTCAAATCATCAAAAGTTTCAATACATTTGAAACAACCAATGTTTTGGTATACTTTGAAATGTTTCAAAACACAGGTTGTGCACAGCCTGCTGGTAAAAACCTGAACCTACCTCTATCTCCACATGTACCTGTGCCTATCTGTCTTTGTATAACTATGTTAGCAATGTTAATATGTGTATATGTAATCTCTGTGTGTATGTGTAATCTAGTTTGCAATGTATGTTTCTAACTGGATCTAAGCAAAACCTTGATGTTACACCTGCTATAACTATATGTACCTCACTATCCCTATACCTAAATCACGCTAACTACTAACCTGTGTCACTAATACAATTGGATTTCAAATATTAATAATCGCCAAAGTAGTTGCTCCAACCAACAATGCCACATTCAGCATGCACTGAAATTTTCCAGATGAAGACATGGCGGCCATGTGGCTGATGTTTTGAAACATTTCGTAATCGTCTTTGGAGCGGATCAATCCTGGGTACTGACTGCCATCTCTAATGATTATGTTATTTCATATTAGTTATTGTTGTTTCCAGTGATCTCCCTGCGCATTTCCATCGCACCAGGTTCTGTACTTCTGGTACTCCAAGAAAGTATCAAAGGGACGGTACTTAAAGGTGTTGGTTTTCCACTGGCATAAAAACTGGTACTGTCGCCAAACGGCATGACCACGTGAGGTGGGGTATTTTGTACTGAATTTGAAAAATGGCTGTGGTATATTATATGGCTGGACGGTGTGTGATATTAATACCAACTTATGCACATGCAATTCTTACATCACTAGTAAACTGGATTAAGATCAGGCTTTTTCTTACCTTCAGTTCTGTACAGACATTATAGCGCAGGCAATTTAAGTCTTGCTATTCATAGAAAAAAAGCAAGTTTTGCAATTTTAATGATTTTCCAATACCGTGCTGCCCTAGTACATTAAACAAAATACGTTTTTAATTTCTTGTCATGGCATCTTGATCTTTTTATTATACCTGTTCTTCTGACCAGATTGCAAAATTTTTTTTTTACTTTGTTTATCCTAATTTTCTGAGTTTGTAACTGTTTTCAAGACAGCAGTTGTATTGTGTTTAGAGGCAGGCTATTTGCATGACCCGTCGACAAAGAAAGTGTTTCAAGTCCCACCCCAAAGTACCAAAGTACTAAAAGGCGCTTTTCCACTGCACCAAGTACCGTGCTTCTGGTGCAGTACCTTTGGTACTTTCCCTTTCCCATTGACTTCCGGTCAAGTACCAGTACCAAAAGTGCCAAGCCAGTTTTGTCAGTTTTGTTTTGACCCCACGTGGTCCTGCTGTTTTCTGATTCTCCCTTTGTGTTTCGTTAATAAAATCCTGTTTTGTTGGAGCAGCTACTTGAATCGTCTCTCCTTTGCCAAGCTGCACCGTAACACCGACAGGATAAAACGTGACCACGGGGAACCTGAGGCCACAAGTTCTGATGGTGGCATGTCGGCTTATTCAGAGAGAGTAAAGCCAGAGGCAAAAGGACACTGCATAACTGTGGCTGGGCCTCAACAGGGGTCTGTTGGTTTGGTCATTCTGCCAGTGAAGAATCTTGCTAATATACTGAATTGACCCAGAAAAATGTATAGGTGTATAAATCAACAAAAATTGTACCTTAATGTGAATTTAGTCTTTTAAATAATCAATTATAATAATATTCTTCAGGTAAAAATGGGCCCCAAGGAATAAATTAATGTATGAAATGCACTGGATTATTTTAATAGCAATATCAACATCATGGCAGAAAGACATGGGGTAACATGTTGATGGGCCTGCTGAGTTAACATGTTACATTTTGGATTGAGACACACCCCAGTGCATGAATAACACCCACTACATTTTTCCACAAGCAAGGAATCAAGCAAGGCCAGATTCTGACAGCCAGCACCCCCATAGAGACGTGATAAAGCAAATCTGTCACTAGGGTGTTTCATTTTTCTGTCTTTAACAGCATCCATCCAGACATGTTATATTAATTCAGTAAAAGGTATCAGACAAACAGGCAAATACAGTGTATATATAAGCCACTGCATTTACTTTATGCAAAATTTTGTGGCTCTTTGGCAAACACGCACAAAGATAATAAATTAATAGTGTGATATACAGTATGTGGCAAAGTTGGCCAAGTACATAAATACTAAAAACTATAAAAATAAATCCTTATATGGTGCAAGATTGTTTCGGAGAGTGTGGGTCCTTCGCATCAGTAACATCAGAAACCATATATAGAGAGTATGCAATAAAACATGCGTTATCAAGTCCATCACATCTACTATGGTTGCTAATGATTACTCATCTTCGTAGAAAGTTTCCACCGTAGTTTGATTTCCACTGGTGATTATACTGCCTAATAATCCACCCATCCATTTTCTGTACCCGCTTGTCCTATTCGGGGGTTGTAGAGGTCCAGAGCCTATCCCAGAAGCTACAGGTGCAAGGTAGGGAACAACCCAGGATGGGGCACCAATCCATTGCAGGGCTCACATACACACACACACACACGCACACACACACACTCACACTCACATGGACAATTTTGCAACTCCACTTTATCTTGTGTCTCCTGTTTTTGGACTGCGGGGGGGGGGGGAATCCCCACTCTGACATGGAGCGAACATACAAACTCCACACACATGGAGCCGTGGTGGAGATTCAAACCTTGATCCTAGAGGTGTGACGCAACAGTGCTAACCATGACAAGTAGTAAACCATATGACATGTGCATTTCCATGTAATTTTTTTTTGTTGATCTTTCAGTATGCTGACATCATGACATAATCATAGTAGAGTATAAAAGACCGCCCCTTGTCCTCTGAAGCCATAACTAGTTTTCTCCTTCAATAAAAACTTACAAAGAAATATGCAAAGGAAAGAGGTCTCCAAGACACTTGTCACAGGTAATAAAATAAGAAATATGCAATTTTAATATGTAATTTTAAGAAATATGCATAGTATTGACATGTAATTTTACTTTGTTGAAACGATGCAACATTTTTGATGAAAATATTGATTATGGTATCAAAATATGAGCTTTTGCAAACTGTTGATTCTCAGTTGAACATACATATGTTTCTGTGAATTTGAATGATATACTTCATTTTAACTCTAAACTTCAACTGAATTTTTTCCCAGATCTAGGAAGAACATTCCTAGTTTTCGTGATCCTCCGATGCCTCATCTCTACCAGAGCCAATCCCATTTGCAATTACGTGGCCTTAACGAACTTGGCACAATGTCATTTAAAGTTTTGCCTGCAAGCCTATGTGAGTAAATGTTTGTCCTGACTGAATCTGAAAGCACAACTTGTGACCACAACTGTATATATTTTAATAAAGAAATGCAACAAGTAAACAGTTCAGAAGGATGACTACTTACAGTTTTGGCTGTTAATACTCTTGAGTGTGTTCCTGTGCATCAAGGAGACAATCTAAGAGACGGCTAGGTTTAGAATGCTTTTAATGGCTCTGTCTCCTTGGTTTATGTTACACTTCAAGCCTTTGATCCTTGTCTGCTATGGCCAATAGCTGTTGCATGGTCAGATGACCACCATTTAGTCAATGTTGGATAAGCAGTAATGTCAGAAAAATCTCCCTTATTTTCTGTGTATTTGGATTGGGCATGCTTGCAGACCCTCCTATTGACCACAAGCCGTTATATTTGCAACATCCTCATTATTGTGCCTTACTCTTGATATGTTATGTAATAAATAGCATTTTTGTGGAATTATTTAAACACTGTTTTTTTTATCTCCTGAAGGAAGCTAATGTGAAACATATTATAGGTTTGACCAACTTCTCTGAGCTTCATGTCCCTGATGAAAGACCAGAACATGCAAAAGAGCATGCTACTTGTGGCATCGAGTTCATTGCTGCCGCTCTGAACGTCATCCTGATGGACCAGATGAATGACTTGAACCCTGAAGATAAAATCCTGAATGAAACTTTTAGAAATGCCATCGGAGTCATGGAGGATCTCAAACAGTGCATGAACGAAGTCTTAGGACATCAATGTCAACATCCTACAACGCCGCAGCTACCAAACTCCGTTTTTAAGAAGAAGCAGTGGAGTATTGGAGTCATTGAAGCTTCTGAAAAATTCCTCAAATGGATTTCAAATGATCATCGATCCTTTCGAATAAAGAAACCTCAGAAAGTCAATGTTATGAGAAGAGCTGTTGGAGATATTAATTGTTCACTTGCAGATTTACAAAAATCTACATAACATGATAAGAAATGCCTGTATTTTAGAAATTATTTATTAAAATATATTTATTTCCTTTCATGTGGGTGACTCTGTTCTTGCTGGGTTGGGCACGTTTCCCCCTGTAGTTCATAAGACTTGCAGGGCAAGATGGATGGATCGATGCTATTTTCTTCTTGTTTCAGGTAGTATCAATACGTGAGCAAGTAAATGCTGGCTGTGCTGTGAACTGTAATATATAGGTTTTTTAATGTGTATTGTGTCACGACCCATCCTGCCCATCCCTTGACATGACCAGCAGGGGTCACTGCTGGTCTTCTGGATCCCTCCTGATTCTCCCCAGGTGTGTCTCTCTCGACATCCCCAACCCTATTGTGCTAACCATCCCCACCCGCATCGTATTAGCCCCTTTTCAGTACTATATAGTATATAGATGCTTCCCAGTCCTGTCTTCCCCAGTCTGGTCATTGATGTAAGTCCTCTGGTTGCCTGTGCCCTTCCCCCAAGGGCATAACTTTGGGTTGAGCATTTGAGGGGGGGGTGTTGAGGTCTCCACCCATTTAAGGGGATTCAGGGGGTTGTATTGGCTGGTTTTGATCATTGGGGGGGGGGGGGGGGATTACAAACCCCCCCCCCCCCCTACTTATGGGCCATTACTTCCCACTTTT
>JAAGVU020000040.1:30704870-30725981 GCA_011763525.2 Mormyrus iriodes
ATTATATTGCCTTTAGGTGGGATTCGACATCTGCCTTGTCAAAACATCTAGAAGGCTAATCAATTAGGCTAAATGACCCACCCCCCATAATTTAGGCCCATGCCTTCCACATTCTGGTCTTCTCATTTTGACCCCTCACAGGCCAGCTTCTTTCCCTGCTCCTGTTTTGTTTAGTAAAGCCCCTTTTGTTTTCCTGACGCCTGGCCTCAAGTCCTTTGGTTCTTCGGTCATGACATATTGGCAATGTATTTATTATATATTTAATAAAAAAGTTGCACAATAAACATTTTTTGTCCGTTTATTATAATATCAATGTCAATTAGCATGCTGGTCTGAAAATAATCAACACTTAAGTTTCTGGTATTTGTGTGATGAGACCTTGCAGGAGTGAACTGAAAACGACAAATCCAAACAGTGAGCGATTAGCCCTGCCACAGCAGAGGGCTGGCAATTGCATGACTGCAGATTCTCTTATCGCTGACTCCTAGATGCAATGGAGCAACTTACTTCCCCTTCAATGCAATCATATGCAGCTTGCCGGTTATTTGAAATACATGTTGCATGAGAGTGCAAACATAGATACATTCATCTCTTCTGTAGTGATCCATCCTCAGGTTAATAACCCTTTAAATGCTGGCATCCACAATGGGCAGTAATATTTTATCTGGCCTGTAAGTAAGCACATCTGACTTCCGTGAATGAATGAACCTTTGAAAAATCATATGCAATCATCTAATGACTATTTATTCGGAAGGCTAATAATGCAAAATACCAAAGCCCCAATTACTTCCTCAGTGAGATGCCAATGCTCACATGAAAAATCACAATAATTAAAAATCTTTTACACTGCTGATCAAAAACTGTTTATTGCTTTCCAAGTCACTGAGCACTTCAAAGATGACATGATTAAACGTTATTTGGATATTTTGTGTTATTAGTGAGTTTTTAGGTGATGAGCATAACAATCTGACTGATGGAGAATTTCAACAAAAAATCGGAACTGTCCGAAACACGTTGTTCTTGACTGGTGCTCCAGATGACTGACAGGACACATGCTGGAGGTAAATGTATGTGTGGGTCTTCACCCTTCTTAAGGTGTTGAGTAGGATCCTTATTACCATCATGTGTAGTCAAGATGGTGTTCATTACACTCCTCCAGAATGTCATCTCCTGCCTGGGTCATCTGGTTTCTCAAAGACGTGTTCCTTGTTCCGATGAGGGGCGTGCTACATTGAAATTAATTGCTCATTACAGGTTGGATGAACATAGGGGGGGAATATGGAAATAAATAAATAAGGGATTGCCAAATTTGATGTCCGACTTTCACTTTTTATTTGAAATTTCCACGTCATCACTAAATTTCAGCCCTAGGCATGTTTGGGTTGCATAAATATGCCAAGTGCAGATCACAGATCAGATAATACATTTGAAACTGACATTTCTATAGGCCTATTGATCAAACAGGCAGCACTTTTACGGGCTGTTACACTGAATGTGAGGAACTACGTTTTGCAGCTATCGAGCGGATAAATATAGGTTCACGTTTCCAGAAAAAAAAAACATATGGGGGTGTTTTGTGACAATATTCAATATTTAAATATTATTTAAATGATAATTTAAATTATAAATTTAATTGTCATTTAAATTACTATGTATAAACGTGTCATTTCAATGATTATTTAAATAATTATTTAAATTGTCATTTAAATTGTTATTTAAACTACAGTTTTAACGATAGCAACACTATTAATTAAACTGATCTGTCAAAGTCACCCATCAAACGTCAAGTGGGCCTAACATCTGATTGGTTACATTGCAAACTAAGTCGCAACGGATAGATCTCATCTAGTTGACATATTTATAACCACCGCGTTTTGTTTATTCCGATCTGGGGCTGTACTACATCCTAACTTCCCCAGATCTTAAATAAGGTCTCCTAGTTTTAGGATAACAGTTACGCAGTCCTAACTTTCACTGTCCACCACATAATGTTAGCTATAGCTAAGCTTATTTAATACATGTCTGCTCTTTTGTTGCTTTTACACAATCAACGAAATGTACGGAGCTCCACTCATGACATAACGATAAAAATGATATGTATCACGGCTACGTTTTAATAAATCGTGGGAATGAACTACAGCAGTCGCCCGGACCAGTTTCAGTTATCCGCGGTTTACTTCAAGCGCCGAACAAGTTAAATGTGTAACAGCAAGCATATGTTTTTTCATAGTTCCTCCGTTTTCTGATGTTACTCCGTTTATCTTGATGCATGTTATTTTTCCATTGCTTTATCATCTCTTGATCCGAATCCGTCTCGTTTGACAGAGTTCGGAACTGTACAGTAATGTACAATATGCACTTTATTATTATTATTGCATTTAATGGTATTAGTGTCTTACTGTGCGTAATTTATCAAACTTCACCGTATTTATGTACACGGAAATCGCGTTATGTATGCAGTCCGCGGATCGTTCGCCATATGCTTGAGTAGAATATTAACAATATATCTCACTACCATCTTGGAAAAATGTGCAGAAAAGTATTAAATTTAGTTTATCTGTCCCTCTATTTGCAATAAGCACTTGGCAGGTTCACGCTAATCAAACCCATCTTGAAAACGTAGTACAGCAGTTCAATGACATCATTTTTAAGAGGAAAATCAGCATGTTATAAGTCTTTTCAGTAATGATCCTTGGGCTTTTAGTGAACAGCTGCCAAGAGAAAAAGCTTCATATTGATTTATTTTGTGAGAAGTCACCACAGCAAGATGTCATTTCTAATGTACTCTGTGAAGCAGATCTATTTAACTTCTCCTTGGATCTCAGGATGACCAGTTATAGCTCTGCCTACCTGATTAGCCCAATTAGCAGTTAATTTCATGGACTTTTACTCCTACTGTTTATTTTTCAGAAAAATATGGCACGCTGACTGCACCAGTTGAGAAACAACAATGTGTAGATCCAGTTTAGACCACCTGACCAACACCAGTGTCACCGCTCCACCCAGAGGTCGGCTGAAAAAAACAGAACCGGGTCCTCTGCAGTGCAGGATACTCACAAAAAAAGTTACACATGGCCACAGTGAAATTGCATCAGAGCCTTTCTGTGGGAGTCACATCTGCAATCAAGGATTATTTCAAGGGTCAGACTAAGGGTGCCATGATTCAAGGAGGTATGAGGGCTTTTCTCCAGATGGAAATTCCAAATGACTGAATTGCTAAAGACAATTAGATATCTTCGATATTTCAGCTCTGTGTCACTTAGAAAAAAAAATAATTTTGGTAATCATGGCGACAGTTTGAGGTTTCCTCTCTGGTTGAAGGCATAAGGAAAGAAATGATCAGAGGGTATCCACACATGCATCTCCATTCCAAGATCAGGGAAGGTAGTTGTTCCATGTGACCCTCATTAATCAAGTTGCCTGGGGGTGGGTTGCACAATTATGAAGTATGCTATTAATGTTTTTTTAATTATAATGCAGATTTTATTTTCTTAGTGATCATGATGATTAATTGTTCAGCACTTGTCAAATTTCCCATGTCGATCTCTCTCTACCCAGAGGCCAGAGCTTTACAAATTTCATTCTGTCAGACGTGGGGGTGGGATGCCATCGCTATCTGCCAGTTGGCGGGGTCCTGAGAAGCACTCGGAAGATGGGGCAGGAGAGGGTGGCTCTGGAGCACAGAAACCAATCATGTAGTGCTGGGGAGAAATTAAAGCTCGCCCTTTCATTCTCAAACTGTCTCCCTGATGGGGAATTTTGCAAAAGATGGTATGATCCATTATGCACCATTATAAGAAAAACAGCAGAATGAAAAGAAGCCATACCAGGATATCATGAGTGAGCTCATCATCATCATCATCGTAGGGGGAAAAATGCTATTGAAATGAGACAATCAGTAATTTATACCATGAGTAACGTTTTAACACCTTGTCATTCCGGAATTGAAGCCAGGTTAAAGTGCATACCGAGACCTTTGAAAGTGCAACACAAAATGACAAACTGTCATTAAACAACTTCAATAACACAAAAATAAATCATACGGTCATACAGTAAAGCTGCATTCCTTAAAAGGGTTAGAATTCTCCATCTTTACCTAGCAACATTCATTTTAAACTTTATCATTCAATATAAACATTTTCATTTTTAAAGAAATGTGTGAAATACATTTTTTATTAATCACTTCTAACTTCATGATGTTTTTTAAGGTTACTGCCCGGGGAATGCTCACAGGGATATCCAGAGAATTAAGTTTACAGAGTTAACTTTACAGAATAAAAGAAATCGGGGACCATTCACCAGTATATACTTAGAAATGGAGAGTTTTCTGACACCAATAAACTCATTTGGGATGACCTATTCCTCATGTGGAGCTGACATTGTATACCTGGTTTACAGTAACTGAGTAGGAATATGCCAAGGAAGAGAAAAACTATTAAAGCAAGTTTTCAAATTCTAGGTTCTTCTCTTATTCCACCATCTACAACTAAGTTTTTGGAGGGCTTATCATACTAACATTTAAATGTTTTGTATATATATATAAAAAACTTTAAATGTTAATAACATACAGAACAAACTTTTTTATCCCAAACACCAAAACTACAAAACAGTGAAGCACAGAGTAAATGTGACATTTAAACAACGTTTCCGTGTAGCATGTTTGACACTATACTGCACGTAAAGCAGAACATCATATTAATCATAACTGAGCTGTCATACACAGAGCAGTGGCTGGCAATGCAGTCTTTAGTGAAATGATTTTCTCACTTCAGGCTGGTGGATGTGTCAGCTTTTTCTGCCTGATATTGAACATTAGAGACATGAGGAGCCAAAGGAACCTGATAATCATCATTGATGAGATAACGATGTATTCTA
This sequence comes from Mormyrus iriodes, assembly GCA_011763525.2. Classification (NCBI taxonomy): domain Eukaryota; kingdom Metazoa; phylum Chordata; class Actinopteri; order Osteoglossiformes; family Mormyridae; genus Mormyrus; species Mormyrus iriodes. Next base: position 30,709,746 of record JAAGVU020000040.1, read on the forward strand.
CGCACTTATGAAGTGTAATTTATACCATGTGCCACTGCAGAGTGGGTGAGGATGTCATCCATTGCGTTGCTGCCATGATGGACAGGAGGTAATTTTGTCCTCATCATGTCACCTTTTTCCGAACCACATAACCTTCACCAGGTATTCGACTCTCCCCCACCTCCATCTTCAGGGAGGAAGTGACACTTGAGATTAGATCGCTGCGAGTTCAGGAGGACTTTCGCCATAGCAGAACTTGGCCTGTGGATTTCGGTAGGTGTTCTCATGCTGCACGCTCTGATACAGAGACAGACACAGAGAGTGTGACGATGCATCTGGAAAGGTGAAGGCTGACAGTCAAGCAATCATTCACTGTAATTCATCCATCCATCCATTTTCTGAAAATGCTTATCTTGTTCAGGGTCAAGGGGGTGCAAAGTCTATCCCAGAGGCTACGGGCGCACAAGGCAAGGAACAACCCAGGATGGGGCGCCAACCCATTGCAGGTCCTCACTATAACTAGAGCTCCTAATTCACAGACACATGTTTTAAACAGAAAATCATTCCACTTTCAACAGACCTCCCTCACAACGAGCAATGATCTTGTTGACCTAGGAGGAGTGATGGAATACTCACAATTGGCCTAGTTGCCTTGTGCCGTGCCCGAGCACGACTGCCCCCCTTCCCACTCCCCCACTTGTCAGCGCTAACATTGCACTCAACATTCCGGGCTGGAGTGCGCTTTCGTCATCACTGTGCGACTTTTTGTGTTGAAGAAAACATGGCACTTTTCTTCCTATCGCATAGCTCAATGGAGTTCACGATTAACGCTTTTATTTTGTGGCTTATTTGGAGTCATTTTGAGCACAATGACACATGGCGCGCTTACAGGTTTATCCATTATGCAACACAGTGACTTATTTTGTTTTGTACTACCCATACAAGATAATCCCATATTTTACCAAATATCTCAGTTTTTCTGTTGCAAAAAAATGACGCGATCTGTAGAGTCTACCTGATGCGTTCCTTCTGGGTCCGGTTCATGTATAATGCATGTGTGAGCATGCGTGTGCTAGTCGCATCATCGACGTCATATCTGTGTACTGTGTTTGTGCACGGTTATCGATTTTATTAGATACGTACCGTGCCCAGGTCCAACTGAACCATGTCCAGGTCCACCTCGTTAAGTGGGCTTGGGCACGGTTAAACGTGCCATGTTCGGGAAAGGTAAGGAGTGATCACACTAGTCAAACAAATTGGACTTCGGGCACAGTACGGATTGCCTAGTGTAAATACACCATAAAACTCCACTGACCCATCCGCCCCCCATCTGTCTGCCCTCAGGTGCTCAAGGCTCCTGCAGGGAGGGCAATATTCATCTGTATTGCAAACAGATGCTAGACACAATACACGATCTCTGGGGATAACCGCACTCTATTTTCTCAGGGCACAACTTCAGTGATTTTGTAACTGTAGGTATGTATATGTGCAGAACCGTGATGTTGATCATAAAAAGTATTGTTACAATATTGTTTCATGGGCCAATCAGCACAATAGGAGGCTTGACTCATATGGGAGAAGTCAATAAACACAATGGGAAACATATCTGTAATGGAGGAGTTATTCATGTGTCAAGTTTTGTGGTTTGCGACAATTTCTTGACACCCACCTGTGAAGAAGTACGGCATTTTGCTAGACACAGCTCAAAGTGGTCCTCCACCGCAGTAAAGAGGTTCTGGAAACTCTCAGCTGCTCTGTTGAGGAACCGCTCCAGCAAAAGTTTCTGTACAGGTGAAAAAGGCGAGTCTGTCAATCACCGAAAGTTCAGACAGGGAACATCACAAAATATTCACACTGATGACAGGGATGGGTTTATGCTCATATGGGCCAAAGGTTTAATAGTTCAGACCCCACAAAGGGCTCTACTGTATTACCTTGGAGCAAAGTACTTAGCTTGAGTCACTCCAGCAAAACAATAAATAGCATAAGCGAGTCAAACTGAAATCTGTTTTGAATGAAATCATCTGCAGGGCTGCAAATAAATAATCCCTCTACCCAAGGGTACAAAAGCAATTCCCCCAGGGGATCTAATCTATTTAGCATGGTCTGTGAGTCTCTGCAGTGCTCCCCCCGCTAGACATTGCCTTGTCAGGCTGCAGGCAGCAGGAGACGCAGTACTCATAGACACTGCAGCAGCCCCCCAGCAGGCAGGAGTTGCAGACAAACTGCCGAGAGCTGGGTGCGTTGATGTTGCAGCAGCCATTCACCAGGAGGTTGTTCCTCTCGCAGACGTAGCCTAGAGCACATTTAGGACTCATTTTAAACTGATTGTAAGTGACAGATCCACCAGTATAATCCTGCAAACTAAAATAATTCTAAAGTAGGGCAAGCCTGCCATATATGCATGACACAAAATGAAACTGAAAGTCCTTTCCCTTAGCTAGACTACCAACACATTTCATCCCAGAACAGAACAACTGAGAACCTGTATATTATTTAAGTTTGTTCCTTAAATATGGCAATATTACAAAGACATGAAAAATATATTAAATGCTATATTTTGTTTGGTAAATTATTAGTTAGCAGCAGACAGCTGACTATCAGAGCAGGGAAGTAAAAAGATCATGAAATTTGGCTGGCAGCGTGCGGTTACTCACCCAGCTCGTCCGTTATTAGGGACTTGCCCTGGATCGAATTTCGGCACTGCGTTATCTGCCTGCTGCTGTTACCGAGGTCGAAGCGGACTTTCCAGGCGATGCGGTGCTCGGGGTCCCTCGCCTGCAGCAGGGTCCGATCACGCACGGTCCTCTCCTCCTAAGGAAGGTATAGCATTACAGGGCTGATCGCGGAGAGAAAGACGGTGCCAAAGGCACTCCGAGACGTCGGGGTTTACCTGTTTCAGGGTGCTGGTGAGGAAATAGATAAGGGACAGCCCGAAGACGACGGCCAGGACCCAGCGCTTCCTGAGAAGCCTACGCAGCACCATGGGGACGCCGTGTTCGGGGATCGGTGTAGGGGGTCCTCGGGGGAGGGATGCAGAAAAGGAAGGGCCGGTTTTGCGACTACTTGGTTAGCTGTGGGTAGCCATTCGGGTTGGTGATCTACTAACCCATCTCTCAAACAACGACAACAGGGGGCTATTAACTCCAGTAAACAAGGGGGTTAGACCAGAAAGTATGATCGCCCTCCAACAAGCCGGAGCAACTTCCACAAAAACATGCAGCCGAAAGGCAGGGACGGGGACAAGCACCAGTCCGCTACCGAACTGGCCCACCGCGACTGCAGCCGATTGACATGCCGGATTCCCGAATGACGCCGGGCTGCTAGACTAGTCTTGTGCGTGATGAAAAACACAGCCTCTTCCAGTGGACCTGTCCTGGGTTGGGAAAACGGCCGCCACGTTTACCAGACGCCGTACGGGCTGTAGTGCCGAGCCACAGGAACAGCAGCACCAAAACAAACAGCGTCACCGAACCCGGAAGCTGTTCGGTGACGCCTTAATGACGTCAGACAGACTCGTTAGATAGCTAGGCTAGGCTACTGTAAAACAAGCTAAAACCATGCGGATTGCATGTAATAAAAAAAAAACACGATTAAAACAATGTTTTCTTGCAACGAGACGCTCGGCAGCATTCCCGATTAGACAAATACCGCAATGAGCCGATTAAACGCAGCCTTTCTCTTGACCCGGAAGTGCTTTTGTTATTAGGGCTGTCTTATTATTAGTGTACAGGTCTGCAGCGGCTCTTGTTGTACCGAAAAAGGATTAATAGGTTTTGATAGAAGGCATAACAGTAAAATACAATACGCATTAATGCATGACAGGGGATGCACTGAAAAAACAAGATGATATCGGTAAGATGTGTTTTAGTCCTCATATGCGTTTCGCCCGGGTTTGGTATAAACCGGCGTTAGTTAGATCATATTTTAAAGGAAGATGTAAAGTGGTGTGTACCGGGTTATGTTCGTATTGGTGCAGGAAGGTGCCGAAATAAAGCGAGGTGTGCATTTGTCAACATTATATAATGATTATATAAATATTTATGTACATAGCTCATCTAGCCAACTAAATACACCTGAAATTGATTTGCCTTTCGCATTATTAATGTGTGTCGTTTTGTGAATAATGTATGCGTTAGGAATATGTCACCTGTCCTTGCGGTAACAGCTACACTGCGGTGTTGTGACACGTTTGATTTCCGTGCTTCCTGCAGATCTGAATGCAGTGGCGATGAGCTGGATGCGATGCAGAGGAGACACAGCAGTAACACCGACGGCATGCCCCCTGAAAGGTTCGCTCTAGCCCATTTTGTCCATATGTCGCCAGCACTAGACTCGGAGACACCTCATATATTTTTTGTGAACTTCTGGTTATAGATTTTCATAGACTGGAGTTAGAAAGAATATGGTACTATACAGCCCTGTGTAAGAATCTAATTTAATGAAAGTTATGATGGCTGTAGGATTCACCTAAATACTTCTTAATCTATTTAGGAGCAGGAGCCAGACAATGGGGTCAGAGAGCAGTCTTGATGAGGCTGGGGTGTTCGACTGCCTGAAATCTGACCCCTCACCCCAGCAGCTCTTCTCTGGCCTGGTGGGCGTCCCGTCTGGCAACGTGGCCTCTGTCCCCTTCCAGGCAGCCGGGTTGGTCCTGGGCTCCCCATCCGAGGTCTTCATCCAGATGGCAGCGTCCTCCTCCCGGGAGGAGGGCTCTCATCGGCCAGAGAGCAGCCCCTACCTGCCGCGCCCCCCCCAGCCACACCTCCACCACCACCACCATCACCACTACCACCAACCTTCCCAGCACCGTTCCTCCTCATCCCTGCTGCATACGGCCGACCGCCATGGCAGCGGGGATGACGGCAGTGACGACCCCTCCACCCCCGCGCCTGCGCTGTCCGAGCTGCGAGCTGTTGTATCCTGGCTCCAGAAAGGATTCCCCTTCATCCTCATCCTCCTGGCCAAAGTCTGCTTTCAGCACAAGTTGGGTAGGCCCCCTGCCTGCCCGCTGCTAGGCCTGCTTGCGTTTTTGTTGAAGATATGTCTAACCCTATTCCTTGGTGTCTGTGTGTGTGTGTGTGTGTTTTTTTTTTGTGTGTGTGTGCACTCGCATTAGGGATTGCTGTGTGCATCGGGATGGCAAGCACTTTCACGTTCGCCAACTCGGCTCTCAAGCACCAGGTGTCGTTACGGGTAAGGCCAACTGTGATATCCAGGGAGAGAAAGACGACTGGAAAGTAACATCAGTGATTAGTGTGGTGCTGTTGTTTAGGTATCAAGGGATACCTTTATTGCAGCTCTAGGTTTGTGGTGCTCACCGTGTATATAATAATAATAATAATAATTAATAATAATGACAATCATAATATTTTTGTTGATGTTTGTATGTTCCTTCTGCTCTAAATTCCAATTTATACCAAAGTCTGATATTGAATCAAAGGTATTTAGCAATTTAATAAACGTAACCTCCGGTGCCTAATCTTCATAGAGAAAATATATGGGAGTATTAATATCAGCCTGAATATAGATAAACTTATCTTTACTGCTTTGTTGTCATTGTGGTGGCAGCTGTTTTGCCTTTTGTGTTAATTAGGAGAAGAGATCTGTTTTTGTGACACTCTGGATTCTGGTATTCCTGGCTGGGAACACGCTGTATCTTTATTACACGTTTAGCACTGAGGAATTATACAACAGGTACTGCAAACTAACATACTGAGTGTATACTCATTTATAGTAGATATAGTCATTTATGTTTTAATTTCCATCATCTCCATATATTTGTTCATTCAGTTGTGTATGTCTCTTTTTTTCTTTTTCTGTAGGGATATTTAGTTTTTTTCTGTCAACTGTTTCTGTGAGTATTTTGTTATTTCATCCAATCATACTCCATATTTTCTGCTTTGTATAATTTGGTCGAACGTTTAAATGATTGATTTTTTTGTAATAAATTTTTTTTAACACTTGATAGCTCCTGCAAAGTGGGAATATGGAGGCACAAATATTGTAATCACAGATACAGTCTGTTTCTTTAGGTCATTAATAATAATAATAATAATAATAACAACAACAACAACAACAACATTTCATGTCATGTGATACAGAGCTGTCCTGTGTCTTTATTTCCCCACAGTTTGTTCTTTGCCAAGCCGAACATGGACAGCTTTGATTTCTTTGACCTGATATGGGTGGTGGGGATCACTGACTTCATCTTGAAGTATTTCACCATTGGAGCGAAATGCCTCATCTTGTTCCTACCCAAAATCCTCCTTGCCTTCAAGTCCAGGGTATGTTTCATTTTGGGGTCTCAAATCGGCCCCTCATATTGAGTGTAGGAATGTATTTACCTGAAACCTCTATTCCAGCTTAGCTCTCATTGGTTGATAACTGACTGTTTACACCTTTTCAGTTCCTCATAAACTGTTCCTGCATGTGGTTTTAACTTACTTCCAGTCGTAAATAGAGAGAATAGGCAGTGTAAAAGCTAAGTAAAAGAAAATCTTCATTTCATGCTTATTCAGCACACACATTTCTGGTTTTGATACCAGAAATATGGAGGACAAACCATGACATAAGTATACATAAATAAATGTTCAAATTAATGGTGAATAATATAAATAAATACATATATACATTTTGGTCATGAAAAATGGCATGATTAGATCTACACTTATTCATTTATCTGTTTCTGCATTTATACATTTCTTTATTTATGATCTTACCCCTTTAATCATTCCTGCACTGAGTGAGGTTAAACCTGCTTATTAACATACAGAAACAGAAATACAAGAATAAATCAATGAAGAAATGTGGAAATACAGAAATGAAGAAATGTATAAATACAGGAATTTAGAAATAGATAATTACCCTAATGTATATTTTGTGTATTTTATATTTTGTATATTTTGGTAATTAATTACCAAAATGTATATATGTATTTATGTATATATTTCATGATTTATTTGTACATTATTTATACTTATGTTTAGTCCTCCATACTGAAGAAGTATTTAAAAAAATGTGATAACCCACAGTGTTGCACTTCAATTTCATTAACTGGTAGCAGGCCTGTAAGTAGTTTCTCTCCTTTATAGTTCCCTCAGAAAATGTTTCTCTTTACAGGCATGATGCCGGACTACCAGCTATACGGATTCGTTTCTTAATGTAGGCCTAGTCATTTTATCTTAAAACCGTGACCTAAAGTTTATCCGGCCAGTCGCTCCCCACTGAGAAAAAAGCGACGAGGTTTCTCCGATGCAGCTGAGCTCATCGCTCCCTCCTTCCTCAGGGAGCCTCCCGGTGAAATCACCGCTCCCTGGTAGAGCCATTACGGCGGCCGGGGACCGGACCTGCCCGCCCACGCAGCAGTGCGCTTTACCAGGCGCCTGGCGCTAGCTTGGATCGGTCTTTCTACCTGGAAAAATATAAATAGAACAATAATAATAATAAACAATAATGTGTAGCGTGCGCAGGAAGATTCCGGATGATTTATTACCGATGCCGTATTCGATTGTGAATTTGCGTATGTGCAGTTCATTAATTATACTTTTGGAAATAAGCGGCACCTCTTTTCATTAACAGCTGCGCACCGCGTCCGTTCCTCTTGGGACGACGGTAAATGTTTGGCTTTTGATAGATATTCTGGAGGTTAATGAAGCCGCGGTTATACGGGACGATGCCACCGATTGCGTTGGTGGACCGGCAGCTCGGTTTGCGGAAATGGGGGGCGAGAGGGGACGGAGACCCGCCGCTGGCTAGAGTCCAGGTTCGGGCGGAGGAATCGAGGCGAGTTCGGGAGGAAGCAGCACTCCAGGGACAAAGAAAGGGAAGATAAATTGCCTGTTCATGGAGGTCGGTGCCCGCGTCTAGCTGCTAGCAGGGCCCAGAAGAAGGTGATTAATTTTTGTCAGGTGAAATCCAAGAATTCATTATGTGTGATGAAGCCCAGAGAGTGTGAGTTGTACCCACAGAACCTGTATCCACCCCACATAGACCACAGACAGCTGTTATTAAAGGCTTTCTTGCATTGGTCTGGTTACGGTTGACTGGGCTGTGCCAGCATTGACTGGATAGCAGGTGGAGGGTGCCCTCTACCAGTTTCCTTGCAGTGCTAGTGATTTGCCTCTGTCTTGGTGAAGCTGCAGATCACTTGGCTGCTGGAGTCATGCCATGTTGGAGCTGATCGTTGGTATAAGATATAAAGACTTCCCGGAACAGAGACACTGGCATCCCCCCGACCCCCACCCATCTTCCATCTGCTCATACAGTATAATTTTGCATATAGCAGTATGGTTATTTTTCTTAATTTATAATAATTTGGCCACAGAGCGTGTTGATGCACTATTCCCCCACTCCTTGTTTGTTTTGTTTTCTTGTGTATTTTCCCAGCGATGAAGTCAAAATGGCCTTTATGCTCTTGTTACTCTCCACCAGTTTTGTGAAACTCATACCCAGATGATATCGCCCACTCCCCGAACCCCATTCTGTTCACCATTCCAATTGGAGCAAAACTGAGTCCTAGGGAGAGTTAATTTCAAAATATTCCTCTGGTTGTGTCTTTGGTTTCACGTCTCCCTGTCCCTCCTCTAGGGAAAAGTCTACTTGGTGATTGAGGAGTTCAGCCAGCTGTTCCGGGCTCTGGTGCCCATCCAGTTGTGGTATAAATACATCATGGGTGAAGACCCATCTGGAAGCTATCTTCTTGGGGCTAGCCTCATCATCATCTACAGCCTGTGCAAGGTACTCTGGTGATGAACATGAATATGATGATGACGATGATGAGTGAGGCAACTTACCAATGACATACTTCACGATTTTATTTACAGTGATTATTTCAATTGTCGCTCAGACCAAAAGAGTACTTTGACAGACATTTTTGTTGATATAGTTGTTAAAACTTTCTTTGTTCTAGACAAAGGAAAAGACTACACAGGATTTGAGTTTCTGAGTGGTATAACGGCACAGTGCGGCGGTATTTGCAGATGTCTGGTGATAATATGGATGGTCACACTGATGGATACCTTCTCCTTTGCAGTCTTTTGATATCTGTGGGCGAATAGTGGGAATAAGGAAAGCTCTGGTGATTCTGTGTAGCTCCCAGGTGAGAGAATCCGCATTTTATTTTTTTATTAATATGGTGCCTCCTTTGAACTGGCAAAAACAAAAATGAAGCAAATCAGTTGATCAATCAACTGATTGATGTAAATGCGTGCGTTAGTGTTTGTGTATGTTACAAAGATAGTCCCCCTGTATCCGTGGGTGATATGTTCCAAGACCTACCACAGATGGCCAAAACCACGGATAACAGCGAACCATGTATAACATGATTCCCATGTACATACGCACAATAAGACATGAACATTGAAAACAGTAATAATAAAGTAGTATATTATTGTACAGTACTGTACAGTTCTGTACTCTCTCGAATGAATGGGATTCTGACATTTTAGCCTAATCTGCACGAGCAAATGAGCAATGAAAAATATCATGTATCAAGGAATGAAACCTATGAACCACTTCCGCAATTTTTAAACTTTTTTTCAGATTGCGGTAAACCGCAGTTACTGAGACCACAAATAGGGGTCCCACTGTATACCTAAACCATTCTGCAAGAGTTCAGGGTTTACTACGAGGTGGCTAATGAACATTTTTGTAGCAGAATTGCACATGTGAGTGGTCTGATTGGGTAGTATGGAGATTTTTCACCTATGGCATCAATTGGTGAGTTGAATCTTTGTAAGATTTGTATAGTAATTCAGTGCTTCTCGATTACAGGCCTGGAGGGGGTGTGTTTGTGTGTGTGTGGGGGGGTCATCCTGTGATCGAGTAATCATATCTCTTTTAGACCCTTAAGCAAAGCTGTTAACCGCAATTGCTCATGGGATGCTGGTCGACCCTGCTATCTGACCCCAGGCTTTCCTCACTTGTTGTAATTTATAATGATAAGCTATATTCCAGCAACCTTGGTACCAAGAGGAAACTCTGAGCTGTCTACCAGTGTTTGGGTGGAGTAAAAACTGGCTAATTCCACTGAAAGCCAAAAACCGGTTCAGTTTAGCAAGCAGTTTATTTTAAAATATTGCTGTGTTTGCCCAAACCACAAGCGCCCTAAATTAGTGAGACAGACTCGCACCTACAAGTGTTTCTGTATGGTGAGATAGTGAGTCAGGTTAAGCCAACGTACCCAGATGACGGCAAGATAATTAAAGAAGATAAAAACATCCCCAATATCAGTGGATTTCAGTTTCTGCTGAACTGTCATACCGTGGAATTCAGGTCTCTCACATTTCCTGTGTGTTACTTGTGCTAGCTTTTTAAAGATTAGAGCTTTTTATGCACACTGATGTTTCATTGCAGAGGTTTATTGGGGGCTTACAATGAGACTTCGGCATTCATCTGCCTGTAGACCTTTTTGTGTTTTCACATAACGAAAACATGCAAAGAGACTTGGTGAAATTTTACATGATAATAATAATAATAGCATTTGATAAAGGAAAACAGAGGCAGAGATTTTATGCTATCTTTGTTCTTATTTCATTTTTAATCATTTGTACAGCTGCACTTTTTTGGAAGCATTTCGGGTTGATGGTTAGGGTTCTCTGCTGGGACAGAGCTTGTGACATTTCATGAGGAGTGGTCAGGTGACCTCTGTGTGGCCCTCAGAGTTTCGGCGTGAGAGCGAGCAGCCAACAATGTAGTGAGGCGGGGGACCTCTGTGCCATCTGCCAGACCCAGTTCCGGGACCCCATGGCTCTACTGTGCCAGGTAAGCCCCCCCGAGGGTGGGGTAGCTGGAGTACCTCTATTCTGCATGTTTGCCGTGTTGGTAACATCCATATTTTTGCAGTGTGAGAAATTCCCTCAGTTATTTGATGATGACAATAGTAATAATTCAGGTTAACGACCTTTATCTAGGGTTTAACAGTGGGGCCTTCTGGGACTTGAGTCGACAGCCTTAAGGGTGAAAGTCAACATCACCATACCACCCACAAGCCCTAAATCAAGACCAGAAAATGAACTATAGTTACATCTGTCACCCTAATGCATTGTACAGACAACTCAGTTTGTGTTTATGTGGCTACAGGATAAGCTGTGTGTGAAAGAAATGTGATATCACACATAGTGAACGAAAACCAAAGGGTTCTTAATACATATTCTGTAGACATCTTAAGTGAAGCAAAAACCAGGATTTAATAGTCTTATATTTATCTGCTTTCATGTGAAAGTAGTAGGTGATTGTATAGAGAGATAAAATCAGAGTTTTAAGTTACTCTCCCTTGGTCACAGCGCTGCCCATTGAGAAACCAAACTGCCTGTCTCTTTCAGCATGTTTTCTGCGAGGACTGCCTGTGCCTCTGGTTCGAGCGGGAGCGCACGTGCCCTCTGTGTCGCTCCTCGGCTGTCGAGACCCCACGTCCCTGGAAGGATGGCACCACCTCCGCCCACTTCCAGGTGTACTAGCTGGGATGGGAGGCGGACTCTGACAGCGACAACTCCAAGAAGCCTGCTTTTTGGGTTTGTGTTCCAGAGCCGGGTGTTACTCGGGAAACCCATCCGTGCCAGACCACTAAGGTCGACCATCTGAAACTGAGCTGGAGCATTTTAAATCCAGTATTCGCTTCATTGTGTGTGAGTTATAATGACAAATCGATCGAGGCTGCCCTCTAGCGTTTCTGTGGCTGAAGGACACGTGTTTTAAAATCAGCATAAAATCATTACATCACACTTAAAAAAATTGAAGCGATTCTGGAAATCAGGTTCTGGACTATTTCTAGATGACAATGACTTACTGTTGACTCTCTGAAGAGAAGTCAGTTATGTGGAATATGTGCTTTGTTTTCTGCATGCTGCTTAACTGTATTATGTTAATTTTTAATGAAATTTCTCAAACAGAAGTGTAATTAAAACATCAACTGAAACTGCAATATTACACCTATATTTAAAATATTTTGTGCTGCTTAGAAACGCACTCAGAGTATATGTATGGAAAAGTTTATTTTCTAAATCTGACACAGGAATCACAAGATTTTTGTTTAGGAACAGCAGAGAGCACATGTGTAAAATCACAAATTCATAACTTCTATAATATCACAATTCTGCAATGATACAAAAACATAGCTTATGAAAAAAGTTACATGCTTGTAAATGCATCTTCCCCCAAGATTTAAGGTAATCTCCCTTAACACTGTTACAAAAGGTGAGCTCAAAAGCCCTGTATACAAAACTTTTAGAAAATAGAAAGTGAATTTCCCATCCTCTCAGGTTTGCCACAGAGCGTTCTCTCCATTTAGAGGTTCAGTGCTTTAAGAAATATCATTGCTCAGTAGTAAAAATTACTGTATACTGTATGTGTGGTGATCACTTGCTGCTGTCTTCAGATAAGATTCGCTGGATAAAATATATTCAATTAGCTTATTTCACATGCCAGAAGTACAGTGAAATATAAAGATAGAGCATTTGGTAGGAATAATTAAAAAAACGCTACTACAGACCATGTTATACGTTTCAAATGTTTCCCTTTTTAAAAGGGAGAACTTCATTTTCCCCTGTTGTTTACGTACAGTAATAAACTTGGTATACTGGATGTGAAATCCCTTTCAGAGGTCAGTTATATAAGCCTTAATCCTAAAGTGATATTAGTAAGTTTTTCCCCTTATCCAAGTACCAAGGGACCATGACATCAACTTACTATTCCCGGTGTTACGGGTGGTTTCAAGTCATGTATAAACAATAACGTTGGGTCGAAACCCACACGCTTAAACCACCAGTAACCTGAAACACATTTATGCAGTGGTACAACAGCAAAAAAATAAGTAAATCCAGGTAGTGGTCAAGTAACCGAGAAACGACGCGTGTCCAGTGCGTTATAAATTGAATTCATAATGCACATCGAAGTATCAAGAAGAAGCTCTGCAACTTCTAAAACAAATACTCGTCCGAAAAACAGAGAGATTGTCCTATATATGTTTATACAAATGTGAGTATAAGCTTGGAAGCAGTACCTGCCCAGCGACACGAAGCGCTTTGGATGCACGGGATGCGCATCGCTCGGTCTGCGCAGGAGTGCGCGCCCGCTGCGCAGGCGAAGCCGCTGCAAACGCGCTTCCCGCTGGCACAAGTTTCCCCCAGTGCAAATATCGGGCCGTCCAATGCCCATCTACCTCCTCGATCGGGATCCTGAAGGCACCATCTATAAAGAATAAGCGTTTATTCGTGTTAGGCTACCGACAGAAACAGACTGTTTCAGCCTTTAGTGTCGTCTGCGGCATACTTTACCAAGTGCGTACATGTCAGCGTACCGATCATGTCGGCTATTATAAACAGCGTCTGCCGCTTGTTATAGTGTTGGTTTATAGCTCATTTAGAGTAATGCATCAGTTGCACGGCCGATGCGAGGAACTTGTACCAGGTGAGGAGTAGGGGATGTCAGCATTACCTCACTGCATGACCTGAGTCGCTTACCTGTTGCTGGTCTCATGCAGAAGGACACTGCGCCTACAGGTGTCGCTTTCTGACAAGCAGCAAGAGGGCCGCTATTTGCACGGCCGCGCAGGCAGCGAACAGTCTCCGAACCGGGACTCTGTCGTTTCCCGGCGTGCCCTTGCTGCCCCTCCTGCCGCCGGTCGTCCTGCTTTTCTCCAGCTGGTCTCCGATCCACCTCAGGCGAGAGGCGAGCTGCGCCCCGGAGCAGGACTCCAGTCCCTGGGCGCTGATGGAGTGGCCCGCCGGAGGCAAAGTCTGGTCCATCGGGAGACAGCACATATTTCTTTATATCTCTCTATATATTCGTTTTCTTTTCCCCTCCCTTCGCACTCTTTGTGCAGGAAGGAGATCCCCCCTTAACTGTCTGAATCAAATCTTCCCTGTGTTTGTTTCTCTCTCCTCTATTATTTATTAAAGTGTCACATGATGTGGGGTTTACATCATCTTTTCCCAAAAGAGAAAGGTAATCATTAACTCTTGAAGCGCTCGCCTCGTCGACAAACGCTTTTGTCATTCTGATACAGGTGGAGCGGTGGGATATGCTATAACGATCTGTGCATTCAGTTAAAAAGGCAGGCTACGTACATTAACCTTCACTGCCATGGTGCATATATCCCCGATGTTACTAATATTACATATAATGGCTTACGTATTTTCGCTGTAAACCGCATACTTTGTATGCATCAGAAACGACTTTATTCAGAAACGTTATTTTAATGTACCAGTGCAAACTGATATATCTTCATAAACCGTCTTGATTCAATACTAATGTCATACATATCCAGTTTAATACGCAAATACGGTATGGTTTTAATATACAGCAGCTCGTCTAATAATACGGAACAATTAATATTCCAATAAAGTGTTCCAGTCGGAGAGCTTTAAGGATTGGACGTATTTACTGAAAACGGCTAATGCTAACTAGCTAATTCACCGTTTGAGCCGTGGCCAAACGCGGAATATGATCGCTTTTAGCGTTGTTTTACATATTTTCTGACATATGACATGGAAGATGAAGATCTTGAAGGGTTCCTAGAGCGCTGGAAGAGGGAGCTGCTACAGCGGCCAGCCGATCGGCCTGCTGCCGTAAGCAGAGTCGACGGGAAGCCGAATGAAGGCGTTAGGGAGCCGGGAGCAGGTGGACGTAGCTGGCGATTGCCAGGGGAGACGTGGTCGGACTGCGCGTCCGCGGCGGCGGGGCCGCTGGAGGGACGGATTAGTCCGCCTAGGGACGGGACCCAGGCTACAGTGATCCGGTGGAAGAGGCAGAGGAGCAGCTCCGCAGAGGAGCCTCCATGCAAGCTGCCCAGGAACGATGCTTTAGTGCAGCAGCTGATCCAGGACCTGGTGAGACGGTCGTGACGTGAAATAATTGAATCTTAGTAGTTGGAGTGCAGTGATCGATGCTCCTATTTATGTACTTGCTTTTGCAGAATGAAATGAATGATATTCCATTCTTTGATGTGGACTTGCCTTATGAACTGGCACTGAAGATATTCCAGTATCTCAACAGGGCCGACATGGGACGGTGTGCTCAGGTAAACTCAATGGTTTTATTTGCAAATGCTATATAGTATGTGCTATTCACTGGATGCACTATTGAGTCTAGTCATATATAGTGATTATTTTTAAATTTGTATTAGCCCTGTCACCCTATTGTTGCTGTTATAGGTAAGCAAAACGTGGAAGGTCCTAGCTGAAGATGAGGTCCTTTGGTACAGGTTGTGTTTGAAAGAAGGGTATCACAGTGGGGCTAGTGTTTCTGACTCCCCCTGCTGGAAGAGCACTTTGCGCGACTGCAAGAAGGCTGAAGACACACTACGCTACAACTGGAAGGTACAGTAGCCCTGCCCCGTCCAAAGTCACACAAAAATCCTGGGTCAAGACATGCCCAGTCCTAAATTATATTCATTTTTATGACTGACAGAATCGCATCGGCACCGTCAGTAATCTTCAGTATGAGCTTGGCAAGGTCCTCTGTGACGTGAGCTCCTGTGATGACCTGGTCATTGCCGGGTAAGGGGACACCCTCTGATCCTGTCTGACCACTCAGTGTGGTAAAGGGCGCAGACACCTTTTTCTGTCGATTTAGGGAATGGCTAAGGGGTCTTTGTGTACCGCGAAGCCTCATGCTGAGGCCCTGTTTCACATACAGATTTGAAGAGAGGATAAAATTATTATAAGTGGATGATGCATCCATACCACCATTCTGCCACTGCTTCATCTGTATTAACTGCTTTCGCACCTGTGGTGGCAGTCACCCTGACCTAATTCCCAGGAGCACAGGGTGTGAGGCTGGAAACATCGTAGATGGGGGAGTGGTCAGTCTCAGGGCACGTACGCATGTTCTCTCACACAGTCGTAGGCATGCATTTTTTTTGTTAACAAAATGATCTTAGTTATGTCTCTGACACCCTCTGTTGGCTTCTGAAGTTTATTTAGTAGAACTTGCGTAATTCCACAGAGCATGGAGTGAGAAAGTCTGGTGTTTATGTAGTTTGGAATTGGTCAAAGCTACTTAGTATGACTATAACTCAGAAATGGTGTTGACAGTCATTTGGGTGTTTGTAAGTTGTATCCTGTAAATGAAATGTAAAATGGTGGGGTGGGGTATTTGTTAGGCAGCATCCCGGTGGCCGTCTGATCTATGTTTGTATACTTAGAGGCTGGCATCGTGTTTTTTTTTTCTTTAGGTGTCTGAGGTTGGGGGGGGGGGGGTTGAGGGCCCTTTTCTGCACCAGGGCACCCGGGGGCCAAACGGGGGGGGGGGGGGGGG
>JAAGVU020000040.1:30735044-30766136 GCA_011763525.2 Mormyrus iriodes
GCTTGGGAAGCCCAGCATTCGCTTAATTTCTTAAAGCAGAAATTAAATCTTAGTGCCACAAATGAGATTAGATTTCAGTAATGAACTTTGGAAGGCTCCTTGCTTGAAGTCATTTTCTGGCGTCATGGCCATCCAATAAAAATTCATGAGAGCAGATGGGAGGCAAATCCATCGAGCCACTTGTGGCTCGTTTAGCCAGTGTCCTTGGTTTGGAACCCGCTTTATTGACACTGGAGATTAGCCGCTTTGTCCGCCCACACAGCCCCTGACATATATCGCGAGTCGTATAAAGATGACTCAAGCGATGAGATCTTTGAGGCGTCGAGCTGATGTCCTCAGAGTTCCTTCTAACCGCCCCTCCCCCCACCAAACTCCCCATGGCACTGCATCCATCACACCCCCTCACACTTATCTCCTGGTTGGGTTTTCCAGGGTCCGTGTCTTCGACCTGCGCTGTGGCTCCTCAATAGCGTCGCTGTACGCTCACCATCTGGGCGTGACCACTGTCCAGGCAGACGACTGGAAGATTGTGAGCGGTGGTGGAGAAGGCCTGGTCTGCGTCTGGGAGATGAGGATGGGAACAAAGTTGTGGGAGATGCACAACAGGTTAAGTCAACCAGCCAAGCTATTAGTAATTAACTAACTAATTAATTGGAGGAAATTCACCATCGTTGTGCTGTGGTAGGGGCTGTTTCTTACACATCTGCTTACCAGCAACAAAACGGGCTGCAATTAAGCCTGTAAAAAATACAGAAAGGTTTAACATCTCAATAACTTGAACCAGATGGTCGTGGATCTCATAAATGCAGCTAAATCAAACACTTCCTGTTCAGGTTGTAGCCCATTGACCTTGCTGTGATGTTTATGAAACCTGTATGTGTTGTTTCGGACTCAGAAGGCAGGGCGCCTGTCGTCCTTTTGTGTGAGAACCTGTAAGCACTGGGCCTCCTCTCAGTCTGTCGTCCTCGCCCCTGCGCCCCCACCCACAGTCGTCCCTGTCTGTCTGCAGGCACCCCGTGAGGCACATCAGGTATGGCGCCAGCCGACTGGTGACAGCCAACATTCCTGAGGAGAAGACTCCTCGAGGGGCCTGCATCACTGACGATGACCTAACTGCCCACCGCAGGTTACTGACCCGCCCACTATGTTTGCTGTGCTTCTGGACTGTTTATCTCACGCTACTGACCTTCTGGTCAAGTAACTGCCCAGTAAACCCTCACTTATGTCCCTGTATACAGTGGGCTGACAGTGTCAGCCCTGTACCCTGACTGTCACTAGGGCTATATGGATTCCCCTAAGAATAGCAGCTTCTGGAGATGTTTTCTTTATAGCTTATGCTTGTACAGTAGTGCTTTGACTCCTCGCCTTGCTTTGACTCACCATGACTATCCTGGTCCTTGCATGTTTAATTCCTATATCTTGCATTAAATTGAAGCTCTGTGTTTTGGTTCATACCCTGGACCTCAACCAAAGACCTGCAACATTTAAAAGAGTCTCTCTAAGAGAGAATTCTGCTGCATACATGTTTGGTGTATCTGCTCTCATTCTTAATGTGGCGTGTCTAGAATCCAGAGAGATTCCCCAAAATGGACGTGTTTGCCGTGACTTAATTTGCGGCTGGTCCAGCTATACAAATAAGCAAACCTGTGGTAGGTGATAGTTGCCAAACTGAATGTTTACCTTTCTCTTTGGCCCGATTGCAGGCACAGGGGCGTGGTCTACCTTTACGACTTCTCGGAGGACACTGCAGTGCAGGGCCGCGTGCTGCCCATCTGTCGCTCTGACTACACGGAGAACGCCGGTTATAACTACAACATCAGCCTGGCCATGCCGTACGACGCCATTGCAGCGCCCCGTGGTGCACTGTGATGTCACTCTGTCACCACAGTGACTAACAGAGGCTTAAACTGTATTTCTAATAAGTTATTCTCTTTTTATACCTTGGTATATTATTATTTTCAAAATATTTTTTCTGGTTAATCTTTAACAAAACCCATTTTATCGGTAACATGGCTTGTAAGTGTAATAATAAAATATTGAAATGCATGTGCAAAGTTCGGTCAGGCACCTGTAAACCGTCGCTCACTTCAGTGAGATTCAAATAAGGATGAGTTATAATGATTATCATAATTCAGATGTAAAGTGAGGATGGATTATATTTTTATGTTTTTGTAACCTGCTGTACTCTTCCTTGTTTAAGTGGTACATACACCCCTGTTATGACATGAAATGTAAAATATGTACAAGGTTGATTGTGAGTCAGAGTTTATTTTCCTCTCCGTTACGGTATAGTTAGTAGAGTGAGTTATGATTAAACAAGGCAGTGTTAAGCGTTACACCTGAAGCATTTCGGTTTTTCAGGCTGTTAAAATAACTTTCGGTTCTGTATCACATAGGGATATTCAGATCCTCTCTTTGGTACCCTGATCTGATTCATTCAATATTTATATCTGCTGATTCCGAGTCCTGATCGGACCTTTTAATAAATATTTAAATATACATTCACAGTAGGCGTCGGTGCATTCTTCATCTGAGTAAAACTCTCGATTTCAAAGTACTCTTCCTTATGCTGTTTCTGCAAGTCCCTAATTAGCTCCGTTGTATTTAATGACGCTCTGTTGCTGCCTCCTCCCTAAAGGATGGCAGATATTGCACGTAGCTATTGGGCTACATTGAGTTTCCAATTTAAAATATTTACTCACGACTGACATCCCGACAGTTCGTAGTTTCAAGCCATGTGCCTCAGGTTAACTGCAGCTTGTGACAGAACCTTAAAATCTGCGCAACTGATGTAAATTAAGCAGATGCGGGAAATTAAGTAGATCAGGTTTTGGATTGGGCTGCGGTAGCCAATATCAATCAATTAAAAATGCATGGGTCAGTCCCACTTCCAATCTTTGATATTGGCTCGGGACATCACTGATACTGCACCCTGCTGTCCATAATTACTCACATATATGCTACATGCAGGCCTGCAGGGGGAAAAGGGAAAGCTCGCTGCTCTGTACAAACTGGAGGTCACATGACCGTGTGCAAAACAGCTGATTGGTGGTTGGCACCTCCATCAACCTCTGATTTTTTTTGGGAGTGTTTATGTGCTGAACAATTAAAATAACCCATGGCTGAAATTCCAGTCACAGTTGACACCTGACCTAAATGTTGCAGCATTAAAATAATATTTCCTAAGAACATACATATCCATTCAGCCATCTTCCATCCACGTTGGGGTGAGGGTAATACTGGGAGGCCTGGAGCCAATCCCAGGCTGCACAGGGCACAAGGCTGAAGTGCACCCTGGACGGGATGATGGTAATCTTTTTATTTTGAGTTTAATTTTAAGGTATGTAAAAGCTTTGAGTCAAATCCTACTCTTGGGAGGTCTGAGGAAGATAAGCCTCGCTACCATACCAGAAGGATGGCTTATCACATTTGCTGTCATAATCACTTGGGAATACCCTATGAAAACAAACTTTAATATGTACTGAATGTCATTAATAATCCTAGTTAGTGAATTAATCTATGATAAAACACTTGGGTAGATCTTATGGCATTTTCAGTAAATCGACATTTTTCGGTTATGATTTTTACAGTTTTATTTTTCAAATAATTCTTCAGGTATATCATCACATGGTTTTTTGGTAAGGCACAAATTGTATAAAAAAACACGTCAATACATCTTCCAGAATAATAACCGTTCTGTGGATTCAAGGGAAAGACCAGTAATGGAACAATTACTTTTATGTGTAAGTGACTGTCTGTGTCACTAGGGGGCAGTAAAGCAGCACCTGGATATAATTGCATTAAAAAAAAGGTGCAGAATAAATTTCACTTTGGCCCTGAGCATGGTGCGCTGTTTGACTCTCACAGCATTACTTCATTGTAGTGCAGACAGTAAACACACAAGAAGACAGCTGGCTGGCCAACCATTATACAAATCCACGCTTAGAAGTGAGTTTAATGGGCAGGGCGATTAAAAAAAAGCATCCTTCACAGGTCTCGATCTAACAGTGATGTGTAATCCTCTTTAGAAGGATAAATTTGCGAGAGTGTTTGATGAGACTGAGCTCGATTGTCTGTACTGCAGCGAGGGCAGTAGTTTGATTAAGAAGAATCATTATTCACCGTGTTGTCTGGCTGTCAAGCTGGGGTCTTATTGTCCCCAAAGGACAACCTTCATGCTAGGCCTTTATCTGGTGCCTAAATAACACAATAATTCGGTACTGATGTGAATTCAACCAGTCTGACACTCACCTGAACATTTATATATATGCTCAATAGCCAGTTTATTAGGTACACCTGCTGGTTAATGGAAACAGCCGGCTCCTCCGGCTGCAGCTGAACGCATACAGTACGAGACGTAGTTAAGAGGTTCACTTACTGTGTACTTAAGCATTAACTGGCTAAGATGTATAATATAAGCATTTTTGAATGTGGTTGATTGTTGGTGCCACGTCGGGGTCTCAGCATTTCAGAAACGGCCACCCTCCTTAGATTTTCACACATTTCAGTATCTGGTATTTACAGAGAATTGTGTGACAAAGAAAAACATCCAGTCAGGAGGAGTTGTGGCTGAAAACACCAGGTTAATGAGAACGGTCAGACTCATTACAGCTAACAGAAGCCACAGGTGCATAAATAACAGCTCAGTACAGCAGTGGAGTGCAGAATGGCGTCCCTGAGCACAAAACTCGTCAACCTGCAAGTGGTTCAGGAGACAAAAGTGTGTCCTACTGGGTACTGGCTAAGTATCTAATAACATGGGTCCTATTTGATACTGGAGACCTGTACCTAACAACGTGGGTCCTACTGGGTACTAGCTAGGTGAACCTAATAACGTGGTCACTAAATTTACATGCTATTCTGTAAAATACTGTGAGTAGAATCATTGAAAGATATTTTTAAAAGATTATACTGAAAAGTGCTTTGTCCAATCTGGGTGACGGATGACGGTGAGCAGCTGAGAATAAATATTGCTGTCACGTGACTTTACCAGAAGGTACCAGAACTTATCTGGATCATTATTTACAGATATTCGGGGTTTCCAAGTGTGAGAAGCGAACATGCATCTTCGTCTCAATCTCGATTCCTGTCCAAATCTGTAAGCGAGATGTTAGTCAGATCATCTTTGGGATTCAACCAGAAATTCTTTACAATGTGTAAAACTTCTTTAATAAAATAAATTTCAGCACAAACCTTTACAAAATGTTCAAAAGGGATTCCTTCATAGAATTCATCTGGTTCCTGAGGGAATTATAAATTCCATTAGCAGTGTTTTATATACTCTGCGTGTATATGTGTGTGTGTGTGTGTGTGTGTGTGTGTGTGTGTGTGTGTGTGTGTGTATATACACACATTACATGCCTAAACAAACAACATGCGGTTATACTGTCACTTTACACTCAGTAGCTAGCTCATTAGGCACACCTGCTTGGTAATGCAAACAGCTGGTGCATACAAACAGTCAATCATGTGGTTCCAGCTGAATACATACAGTATGCAGACGGGGTTAAAAGGTTCAGTTACTGTTCGAAAAAACACAGGAGCAGTTAAGACGTGTGATCCACGTGATTTTGAATGTGGCGTGATTGTTTGTGCCAGACGTTGTGGTTCCAGGATCTCAGAAACAAACACTCTACACTACAGTGTCTCCAGTTTACAGAGAATGACAAGAAGAGCAAGAAAGATCCAGTACTTTAGTCTGGACCAGTCCTTTGAAACCCCTGGTTAATGAGAACAGCCAGACTTGTTACAGCTAACAGGAAGCCACAAGTACAAAAATAACAGCTCAGTACAGCAGTGGTGTGCGCAGCTCATCTACTCTTGATGCAGATCTGGAGTCAAAAGTGGGTCCTACCTAATGCTACATAGGGGTAACTAATAAGGTGAATGATAGAATGATAGGTAATGATAGAAAAACCATTAATCAAAAGAACAAAAGTAATACAATGTCTTTGGAGTTGTTAGCCTGACTTGCATCAGCCTGCAGTATGCTAGACCTCTTAGCACATCATCAGTAAAACACTACTGTACACAATTCATTTTAACAATTTCCCATCTCTGACCCACCCCCCAAGGGGGAACTTACTCAAATGAACTGACACTCCTGGTTGCTAGGAGACATGGATAAAAAGCGAGATGGCCCATCTCATTAGCCCACTACCTGGATACAGAGATCGATACGTACCATGTGAACAACATTGATGCTGGCCACCTCCAGCATGGCTGCATCTGCTATCTCCTTCGCCGCATCTTTGTCTATGCTGTTGCTCTGTGAGAGCAGCTCCTGAACCACCTAGTGAGGAGGTTGGGCATTTGTAAGCCAGAAGACCAAGGCCTGGGTTATGTGTAGCTCAGTAGTTTAGTGATCTGTGTCCAAGACCAGAAGGTAATGGGTTTGAATCCCATAGCTGGCAGAGCATCATTTCTAGGCCCCTGAGCAAGACCCTTAACCCAGTTTTCAGACACTGGTTGACCCTGCTCTGTCATCCTCACTTATACATAGCTGTGGATAAAAGAGCCTGCTAAACAAATACATGTTAATATAACCATCTGGCCCTGCCTTGCACCCATAGCCTCTGGAATAGGCTCCAGACCCCCCACCACCCTGAAGAGGACAAGCAAGTACAGAAAATGGAGGGATGGATAGACGGCTGGATGGATAACCATCTGGACTGTAGGACTGGCACTTCCTTACATGCCTGTACTCTTCCACGGTGATCTTGCCATCATCATCAGTGTCATACATGTTGAAGAGGACTGGGGAGAGCAGCAGAGGACTGTGTTAGGTTGATTATCATAGATTCTGCTTCAGCTCGGACCTTCCTGCTGGCTCTCATCAAGGAATGGAGCAGACTATTAAATAAACACATCTAAGAAATAAAACCCCTTCGGTGTATTGCGGCAGGCGTGGCCACATCGGAGTGTTCACAAACACGTGCCTTCGTGCAGCAAGGCTGGATAATTACCAGCCAACAGGGAGACTCTTTGGAACAAAAGCTGGGACGCATCATAACCCTCAGGAATGAGAACCCATAGCCCTGCTCTAAACATCAGAAAGCAGCCACTAATTACCCACATTTCAGCTGCTCTTCTACTGCATTCAGCCATTTTGTAATTTACGATGAGTTCAACATCTCGCCCAAGCAGCGTTTCCCACTCTGGTCCTCAGGGACCCTGAGACAGTCCACATTTTTACAGCAAAAATGTGGACTGTTTGGCGGGGAGCCCGGAGGGACTGGCTATGAGTCCTCAAGGACTGGATTGGGAAACACTGCTCCCAAGCAATCGGATATGGAGAAGATCTCCAGACTTATGCTTAACTGTTAACAAGCTACAGAAAGAGTGTATCTTCTATCTACTGTTAAATGGTGTTGTGTCGGGCTCATTCCTCACAGCGTAGCTTCCGCTGGCGGACGTTGCCTCGCTCCTCGGCTGTGAGGTGCGGATCCGTTGGTCGGAAGTAGGACATGACGATCAGGAACTCCTCAAAGCCGATCTCCGCCACAGTGCCTCTGCTGCTGCCCTGGAAGTTCCTGCATGACAATCGCTGGGTTATAAGTTCCTGTCTGTCTCTTTGTGCCCCGTAAATGGGTCTGGACCATCAGACTCACTTCACTAGAATTGTACACTGCTTGTCATACCAATCCAGGCCTGTGCTTTTGGCCCATTATCTGAGTACAATTCCATCCACCTAGTTTAATCATCTTTACTATTATATCTATGCACTTCTTCAAAATTCAATACTTAAACAAGTTTTTCAATGAATATACAGTAAAACGGTACTCATTTTTGTTCTGTACTGTAGTTAACTAGATGCTGTTGAAACTACACCAATATATTCCCTGGACAGCCCTGTTAGTCCTTCGCCCCATGTAATTCCTACTCCTTCCACACCCCCCAACCTCTACAAGCTCCCTCCCCCTACACACTCTCTCCACCTCTCCAAAAAATCTTTATTAATGGGCCAACTTTGTGTGACTTATCTCAGTGCCATCAGTTTTACCAGATCTGTTCATGATTCTCCTTTTATGTGCCACAACTATGTAACATTGCTTCAGTTGGGGTACAATTTGTCTCAAAATTGGATCAGTTCCAGATATTCACCCTTACAATATGTCTATAAAATTTGACTTTTTGAGTTATCTTGCTAACAAGATAAAGGTCTGTGGTGATGGTGAACCGAACCCAAAACCATGTGTGTTTTTCAGCCCGGGAATACAATTAAGCGATTGAGAAATGCATAAACAAATAGGCTGAAGGATTGAGGGAGATCATTTAGACAGAAACACGTGTACGCATAGTCCACCTTTTTACCCAACTCCAGCTCTGCTCCCACTTTCTGCTAATTTTCTGTTTTACTGTGTTGTTATAGCAGCTTAGCCCTTCTTGGCAGTGTGCAGGTGGAAAGCTATTTATAGTAATTGTTTTTAAGTAATCTATACCGCAAATGCAATTTTCTTTTTGTGATGTCTTTTGCCAAAAGCCATGAGGAGATCTCGTCACAGCCTTGCTTTAAAAACTGGTGATGCCAGCCAGGACAGACCTTTAGGGTTTAGAGAGCAAAAAGCCTTGGTGTGGTACTGTTGGTGTTTCAGAAATGCCTATGAAATTTATGGTGATACTTACAGGTAGCTCAGATGGTGTGCTACATCACCCACCTTTCATCGAAGAACGCTTCAATAATCTGGGACTGGATGGGGTTCCACACCAGGTCTGAAACAGCCCTGAAGTGCTCTCGTCTGCAAATGAAGATATTGCTGATTTTTAAGAAAGATTTCGCAATATAGCATGTTGATGTCCTTCAGAACACATTTTATTTATTTACTTGACTCCATTGTGGGTTAAAATTAGCCTTTTTGTAGCTGGGGTACAGCTAAAGCATAGATATACTGATCAAAACAAGACAAAGGGCTGTAATTATCAGCTGTATTGTGCCTGTTGCTTTTTCAGGAGACACTTTCTTTCACGGCATTGTATTTTAATTCTAAAAATGGGGGTGAAGTCAGGTATGACCAGAGGCACTTACACA
Organism: Mormyrus iriodes; assembly: GCA_011763525.2. Classification (NCBI taxonomy): domain Eukaryota; kingdom Metazoa; phylum Chordata; class Actinopteri; order Osteoglossiformes; family Mormyridae; genus Mormyrus; species Mormyrus iriodes. The sequence goes on from JAAGVU020000040.1 coordinate 30,744,073, forward strand.
TGGTGAGTCTGCAGGCAGGCTGCCTTACCTCAATTTGTCATCATTTTTGCTCAGATGCTTGAAGCGTCTGTGGAGGTTTCTGATCTGCTCTGGGGAAACTGGGGCGGAGACAGGACACACCAGTGAGCCCCGCAGAGATGCCTCGCCGAAACGCTTTATCGTTTCCTTTGGCAAGCCCGGAGGCCATCTGCTCAGGACCTCGGCAATCTGCCAGTGTCACTAGAGCAAATCTGGGATTTGAATGGGTCGTGCAGAGACAAGCCACACAGACAATGGTTTTGCCAGGGGGAGCTATTACTACCATTACTACTGCTACTAGGGATGTCGCCTAGAAATAATCCATCAAAACGCATCTCACCGTGCAAAGATGGCACCATCGATTTGCATAAAAATAAAAAGAAACATATCAAAGACCTTTTTTAAAATTAGGTACATTCATACATATTAATACACTTTATACATTGATTGATAATGATTACTAATGTTAGTATATGTGTTATAATGTGTGTATAACAATGTCATATATTAGGCACAACTAGTCAAAATAGAAATTATAAATAGAACAGAATAGTGATACTTCATTGATCCCCACAGAGAAGTTCTCTTTTTGCATACCCCATTTTGCTCCCCATGAGACACACATATAACTGACAGCAAGCCTGGGGGTCCCAGCACAGTGCCGTTGGAGCTGTGGGCTAAGGGTCTTGCTCAAGGGCCCATGGATATATGACTATTCTGTTGAGGCTGGGACCTTCTGATCACAGGCACAGAAGCTTAGCCTGATGAAATAAGATCAGAACTGGTTGAGGCAAGTCTTTCGAAATAAGTTTAGTATTGCTATACAAGATGGAACAAAGATTAATATTTTGAGCCCCACTGGATAGTTAGAAGCATCTTGGTAAGGTGTCTGGCTGCTTAGCAGACACATGGATTCCCCAGACAGGGGTGGAAATATGGCAAGGATGAGCAGTCTGGAAGCCACAGTGATTCCCAGTGAACCCTGGTACTGCTCACCCCATATCTGATAAGGGAAGCATTTCTGGTTATCCTCTATAGTAATAATACTAGAAGGCTTAAGTATTTACCCTGTACTGAGTGTGTTAGACTGTTTTAAACGGTTGGCCGATTCCTAGCCCTGAAGGTAAAGCTTCAATCAAAGCGGTTCACACCCCACAAAAACAGTTCCTGTTCAGATAAAAACCGGCCAAACTAGACCTTTGTAAAGGTATTCATCAAAGAATTAAAAATCTAGATAAGGACAAGTGAGACACAATGGTGAGTAGTGTTTAGGGAACCCTAATAAAGTGCCGAGATCCAAGAGTTATATACAATAATCATTTTACACTGTATACATACAGGGTTGGGGGTAATGTTGTAGGAGACAGTTTCATCCTGAGGAAGGACATAACATTTATTTAAATACAAAATACATTTAAATTCTACTTACTGGGGGGAGGGAGGTGAATTCAAGTTAAATACTGGGGGGCACCCGTCCTCCCTGGCCACTAGTTGATGGTTTGAACCATGCAAGCAAAATATTTGATGGGTTAAATTTGAGCATTATAAAAAAATAGGAAATGGACTGCATCCACTTTAGATGAATAACACTCAGTACGTACTAAGAGAAGCTGATAATGGCTTTTATAGACCTGAAGATAACGTATACCTGCGGTTTTGATAACAACTCGGACACAGGGTTAACGAAACGGATGTTTCAACGCTGGGAAACATGATGGCGCCACCCAGTACGATTACTCACATCAATAAATTAAAAATATTTATTAGATGGGTGGAAACAGGGTCAAGCTATTTACCGCACATTTCAGAATTTACAGGTCTTTAACCCGCTAGGGTAAACAATATTAAGCTTTAAAAGCAGTACTCCTTCTGCATAATAATAGAAGAACAATATATTACCCTGATCAATTTAATTACATTAAAATTAATGACCGCTTCACTATACATTCAAACATCATTTGAACTTTTGTTTCGGAAAGTGTTGTACGGGTTAAATATTTGTCCTGCTTTGATTCTATCTATGGAAAGCAAGTTAAAGATGTTTTGCAACGAGCGCGTTACAATTACTTTTGCAAAAGTGTTTGCAAATTCCCTGGCAGAAAACCAGCCCTTACCCACACACGACGCAAAACGCAAAATTATTTTCTTACTATTAAACACATCAACTTCCATTTTTCATTGTAGCTCCGATTTTCACCCAGTCTTTCACACAGCTGGAACTAAACTGCTGAAAAGTCCTTCATAAACATGTAAATTTGTTCAGTGTCACAGTTACTGCGCATCTGCGCTTACTCTGTATTTTGTACTTCACTTGGCTTCTGCGTGAATATTAAACGGTCAGATTTGATAGAATTTGTATGTTTTTCGTACAATTAGTAATATACATAGGATATAAAACAACAAGTTTTTAAAAGAGTGGGAAATCTAACACAGTTAAAGCTGGAACTTAGGAAGATACATTGGTTTGCATGTATGATGTATTCCCTGCCGGAAAAAACAGCTAAAAACCAGCCTATGCTGGTAACTGGTTTTAGCAGGTATAAGATGGTCTAAAATGGTCTAAGACGGATAAGCCCCATGTTTTGCTGTTCTTTGATAGTGTTGCTGGGTGGGTCACCAGTTGGTATGTTGGTGTTGCCAGCCTATCAAGCTGGTCATGCCGGTATGACCAGCGAAACCAGCTGGAATTACCATCTTAAGTTGGTATGACCAGCTAAACCATCAAACCATGCGAAAACATACCTTAAACTGGTCAACCAGCTTAACCGGGTCAATCTCATTTTTTTTTCAGCAGGGTTTTTACTACTAGTGATGGTACATCACTTCGGCTATCTGCTGCTGTCATAAAATGCACTGGAGAAGGATTTCCTGTTTAGAAGGACTCCTGGTTTAACGGGAATGTCTGAGAAATCTGGCGCAGCATGTATTTAAAATGGTTGAATAAATAAAACGGACTGACTATCGACTAACGTTTGTTCAAATTCCGTTTCAGAGTCAAGCCTCTAGAACACTATGTAGGTGGTTCAATAAATGAAACCAACAATACGACTTCTGCTCCTATGTTGTGAATAAAAGACCGTTTAGGGAAACAGCTTAGAATAAAACTTTCTAAGCATGAACATACAAAAATGCGTGCTTCACCCGCTTCTAACGCAGAAAGCTCGAACAGTTTTGAGGAAGTGCAATCACCCACCAGACTACGTATAAGTGTACTGAATACTTACATCCTGTCCTGGTCGCAAGGTCTTCATAATCATCCTCGTGATGCGCTGACGGGTAAACCCCCATCACTTTATTTCACTTGTTACTAAGTTTTACTTACTAATAATAAATGTCCAAATTGCAATAATTATTAGTGCATGAAACAGACAAAAAAAAAGGCTTGATTAAAAGAATAATAGAGAGATGGGCATCAGTAACCCCGCTGCTCCCTGGCACCTGTGCTCAGCCGCACTGTTCCGGCGCTGGACCGTGCGCTCTTACGTTTTCACAATAATTACGGAACAATCGGCTGCGGCGTCTCCGGGGTCCTAGTGCAACTTTTCACAACACTGAAAAACACACGCATCGAGTTTTTTTTCCGTGTTAATCAATGCTTTTACAAGACGTCCTGTGTTTTAATAATTGTGCATCTCACAAACAACGATTGGTGGCAAAAAGTAGCCTGGACCTGCGGTAGGTTAGTTGGTGGCAAAAAGTAGCTTGGTGATGTTAAAGTTAAGTTACTTCTAACAGTCACTGTTCCCTTGTCAAGCTTACATTAAAGGCGGTAATCCCTGGCTAAAGGCTAAAACGGTAATCCCTGAATCCTCCTACAGCTATTTGACAAATTCTCCAGTCAAGTTGTCGAAAAATCAGTTCATAGCTAAGGCAATGACGTTTGAATATTTGGGTGTATTCATTCCAACCATCTCAGTCGCCATCAAGGATACTGAAATACATGATTAAAACCAGCACAGGGTCTAGCCTATGGCTTTTTTTAGATCCATTTTATGATACATTATATTATGAACACTTTATTAGTGATAATTAGTGACTGAGTGATCTCAACATTAGGCCTATTATAAACAAATACTAAACCAGGGGTCTCCAACGCTGGTCCAGGAGATCGACTGTCCAGTAGGTTTTATATCCTACCTGGCTTCTGATGAGCCACACCTATTCTCAGGTAAATACCAGTACAGGCGTTCTCCAGGACCGGAGTTGGAGACCCCTGCACTAAACAGCGCATGTTTACACATTGCATAAATGAACACATACCATTAATCACTACTATTTTTAATTGGAAATATACAGAAAAAACACATTGGGAAGGTGAAAAGTCATTGTTCGTTAGTGCTTCTTTACTACAATTTCTGACAGGTAACCTCCTTGGCTTCTCTACACGCAGCGGGTGACTTGTGGGGGCTTGGCTCGGCTCTTGGGAGCGACGCGGGGATGCACTGTGGCTACATGGCCGCGCCCCCGACGCCACCCTGAGGCTCGGCGGGTCTCTCTGCTGGTCCGCGGCTCCCTCCCTGGTAGAGCTCGCTAACGACGCGCAGTGACTCCGCTAGGTCCTCTGGGTAGCGTGCCTGCAGCTCCTCGTTGGCCACATAGTGAGTGCCGCAGAACTCTGAGAAGTAACGACCCACCTCTGGATGCCCAATCTCCAGTGGCTCTGCATGCGGCTCCAGGTTCTCTGCAGAGAATGATGTGGAAAACACTGTATTTGGGGAGGGCAGTATTCAGCTAGAAACAACTTCAAGGTCTGTTACACAGCAGTGATCACACAAACTTAACTCACTGTATTTAGGATTAAAGTCTAAGTAAAATATTGATCATCAGTGGGGTGGGGACCAATATCCATGTGTAACCTAATGTTTTAAAAAACATGTTCATACTGGCAATTTGCGTTTATACCTTAGTGTTGTTGGCACATGCGCAATGAGCATGCATTAATGATGTTGTACCACAGGGGGGCAACATCAGCATATTTCTTCATTTCTTCTTAGAGTTTTACCACCTGAAAATGGCTTATGATGTGGCTTGCATGACTAGACAATGCATAATGTGAAGAGACAATCTACACTGTAAACTAAGAGATACACTTTTACATCCAAGAAACCACTAATAATCAGAAGAGTTTGTTTCCACAACCACACATGGACATGAAAAGACCTTGAAGTTCACAGCAGGTCTCGCTGCTGTAGTGGACCTTTTGTTCAGCATTGTTACATTAATGGAGGCTGGGTGTCCAGATAGGTGGAGGTCACCTACCCTGTGCCGCATAACGACAGGTCCCGTCCTGGACCAGGACATTGTAGAAGGGTTGGTTGGCTCCATTGGACAGTTGGTGGACCCTCATAGTGGTGATCCACTCATGGCTCATGGTGCATTTGGGGTCCCATCCGTAGATCACACAGTTGTAGCCTGACCTGCAGAAACACATCCATCCATTTTCCATAACCGCTTATCCAGTACAGGGACATGTTGAGCGTAGAGCCCGTCCCAGGAAGTGCAGTGCAGGGAATGCCCTGGGGGGCAGCTATCCCAATGGCGGGAGCAGAAACCTACATCAATCACATCCTGCAGTAAAGTAACACAAATGAGGAGAACATGCGCACTCCCCACACACTGGAAGCCCTGACCATGCAGGTGTGAGGCCAGAGTGCGCCTCACCGAGCCCCCTTGCTGTCCAGTGCAAAAACACAAAGCAGATTATATATATATATATATTTTTTTTTAATAACCATCTGGCCCAGACCTGGGTTCTGAATAATTCAGAAGAGCGCTCAGCCATTATAAAAACAAAGCCAGTTTAGCTCCCATCTGTGGCCTCTATTTCAGACATGTGGGACAAATTATCGAATCAGATTCATTTAAAGATGGCAGGGGAACAAATAAAACAAATGCTGCATCCATTTTTGCAGTTGCAAACCAAATTAAATTTCTAAATTATTTTAGCTGGTGAAAGGGGTGTGATTATAGAGTCCACTGGTGGGAAAATCTGAAAAGCAGACTGGCTGATGGGGCCGTGCTCATGGGAGTTTTATTTACACAAAAATGTTCTGAGGACGGAAGGAAAAATGATTGGTCAGAGAGATAGCCAATCAGATTGTAGAGGAGGTGGATTCAAGCAACTAGAGGAGGCAGGTTCAACCAATCGGATGTCTTCAACCCACCTCCTGTAGTTCCTTGGACCCACCGATCATTTCTCCTTCTGCCCTTAGAACATTTGAGTGTAAGTAAAACTCCCACAAGCCCGGGATTGAGTCTGAGTACCTAGAGTACACAAACAAGGAAAAAAAAAAAAAAAAAAAAATCAGAACAGATGCAGAGCGGGGGTCGCGTTCCGACCCGTGACCCCGGCAAGGGCACGCACCTCCTGTGCTTCATGACGAGGCCCACAGAGAAGCGCACCTCGGCGTACTCGGGGGCGCTGCGGAGCTTAGCTTCTGGTTCGCCTGGGTGCTTCTTATGCTGAATGTGCTCCAGCGTGTGCTGCACCAGGTAGCCCACAGCACCATGCTGGGATGGGTCAAGGGCCTGGATGTGCTGCAGGATGTCCAGGACCTGGCGGCGAGGGACAGGGCGGCATAAGAAAACCATACTGAGTGGACACAGGCACTCTGGAATGCTGACATTATACTGATACACTGCAATAGAGAGCAGGATTATCCCAGTCAGGGTTGTGTCACACGGAAAATATAAATTTAACACACATGCATTAGAGACCTACTTTATGCTTATTGAATGTAGGTCATTAAGTCAACAGTAAAATGCAATTCAGGTATAGTGATTCCTTTTTTTTTTATTTCTGAGTGACAGATTTATTCATTGGTTCTTTTCCCCCACTTTAACCAGCAGGGTGTGTTGATGTACTTTTCTGAAACCACGGCTCACTGCTAATCAGGAGCTTTTCTTCAGTCTACTAAACAATAAAATGTTACAGGGGGTCAACAAGGAGACCAAGAACAACTGGTCTGACCAGCCATAAAATAATGGTTTGAAAACAGTCATCAGGCCACAATGCTGACCTTTTCTGGCCAGATTCCCAGGTGGAAGTACAGCCTGGCCTGTAAAAGTAAGTACTGGACATTGTCAGGGTTGATGGTGAGATAGAGGTCCAGGGAGTCTCTCAGGAGCTGGTAGGACTTCTCACTGCCCTCCCTACGAGGCACAGATACAAGAAAAATACAGGTGTCACTCTCAGGAGCCGGTGTGGTCGCCGGCGCTGGCCACGGCGGCTGGGAGCTCACCCCCGCTTGCCGATGTTGAGGAGATTTCCCACCATCCTCAGCAGCAGCTCTGTCGTGCTGATACAGCTGTAATAATCCTCGGTCACCTGATGGCCAATGAGATACTCGCATTCCTTGGCGGTGAGCTGCTTGCCCTTCCCAAAGGCATCGATGTAAACATAGTCATAGATATCCTCACTCCTCCAGGAAAAAAAAAAAAAAAAAAAACACACACACAACCATCTTATAAAACAGATAATGTAAAACTACAACAGGCTTAGGGCTGAACCCCTACACAGTGATCTCTGTAGTAAAACTGTCATAAAGTCCCTCTGAGCTGGTTTTACATTTAAAAGGATATATATTAAATTAAACCCAAAAAGTCTGCTGTTAAAACTATAAGGATGTATTTAATCCCGTTTCTTTCCTTTTTAACACTGTGTAGATGATGCAGAAAGTAATTAAAGAAATATTATTAAGCACTCCTGGAAAAAAGCAGTGATAAATTTTATATTTAGCTAAAAGGGATTTCTTCAGGGAAATGAAATGCCTACGTTGGCTTAATGTATAACTGGTGTACAGCGTGAAGTTGTGCTTCCCTGAGAAAATACAACAATGACAAAAGTATTAAGAGATTTTTAAAAGCAGAGACTCTATGACGTGGCATAAGCTCAAGAAAGCCACCAGGGCTCTGAAATTATCAGGACACGGCATGGCACTAAAAACACCAATGGTATTAATTTATACAATAAAGCTGAGAATCAAAACATACACGGTCTTTAAATCCGTAGTGAGTTGAGAAAACTGTACATTTCTAATTTCCAAAAATAATACTCAGGAAGCTATTTTTCCCCTTTTGAAATGAGGCCACTTTGGCGAGGTTGCAGCACCCGGTCGGCATCCTACTTGTGCCTTCCTCCCCTCCGCCTTGATGCCCTCGAGGATGTTTATAAAGCTCTTTAAAGTGTGTCACCTACAAGAATTAAGACCGGCTTTAGACCAGCCGCAATACGGCACCAGCGTGTGCAGCGGAAAGGAGGGGCTTGTTCATTTATTTCCTCTAAAACCAGTGCTTCCCGATCTGGTCCTCTGGGATCCGCAGACAGTCCATGTTTTTGCTCCCTCCCAGCTTCTAGTAGGGAGCAAAAATGTGGACTGTCCGGCACGGAGCTGGGAGGGAGTAAAAATGTGGACTGTGCATGGGTCCCTGGGGACCGGGTTGGGAAACACTGCTCTAGACAGATCAAAACAATGAAACAGGAAAAAAAAAAAAAAAACACACACAGTATTAGCAGTACAGAATTCAATTGTGATACAGAATTTGAATTACACACACAGATTTCCACTTAGGTTAAAAGACTTGGTCTTTAGAAGCATCCACTATTATAAAAAGCTAATTGGTGTATGTATAATTTTTTGCTACTTTTTTTTTTCCCCTACTATGAATCCTATCATAAGATTCTACACTATCACTTAAAATTAGTGCCACATTTTGCCCTGTACCTGCCTGGGATAGTGGTCTGGTGACCTTGATCAGGATAAGCGTTTGGACAATGGATGAATGGATGCTCAAGAAACAAACTTCTTACACACACCAATGGATACTTATTTGTTTAGTTTCACTCTTACCTCATTGGCCGCTGGCACCAACGCAGCAAAAAGTGATTGGGAAAGTTAACAGGTTCCAGTTGGACACCCAGTTTCTGGGCCAGGGTCATGTACAAGACAGAGAGGCTGATGGGAATGCCTGTCCTACGGAGCAACACCTGGAAAGAGAGGCCGAGGCCATCTATGGATCAGCAGGTGCTTCTGGGAGCTGGAGAAAATGTGCACCGCGATGACCTGGCGGTTACCTGGTGGATGTACGAGTTCAGGGGGTTGTAGTAGTCCGACTCGTTGCCCTTGTACTTCAGCTGATCATACAGGACAGAGTTGAGAGCACAGATCACCTGCCTCTGCAGCTCGAAGTCCTCAACCACGAGGCAGTTACCTACAGACGGCAGGTGACCGAAGAGCTCAAGCTGCAATACAGCCCACTTAACTGCCTAGCTGACACATTCACGTGTCAGTATGCATTACTGGAATAGATCAGTTCTGATTGGTTGAAGGTACAATGGCAGGACCCTCTGGGATTCAAGGTTACAGGTACACGTTCTTAGCAGCTTACGGCCTCCTCATAAATAGATGCATTTATGACTACTTGAAAATTACTATATATATATATATATATATATATATATATCCAATAACACATATTCCTGAGCAGTTTTTGGCAATATGGCGATGATGTAGACTGACCTTGGTCCGCTCGCAGGCTGGGGTGGGAGGGGCTGGTCCTGCGCAGAGTCTTCTTGACCTTGTCTGCGATTTCGACCAGCTGGGCAGTTATGCTCTGCAGCGAGACATCTGCCAGCGGATTACAGTACTGGTCCACTAGGACGGCACCTAGCAGACGACAGCAGAGTCAGAAGCGTCTGTGCAGGCCAGTGCAACCGGAGCTCCAGCCCCCTGCAGCTTACCTTCAAGTGCAGATTGTTGCTCGGCTGGCTTCTCCAAGAAAGCCTTCAGACTCTTCAGGATGTTCTGCTGACGGAGAAAGTAAAGGATTTTCTTTGCATAGTACTTCAACGTCAGGCTCTTCCTGTCAGACAAAAGAAAAACAAAAATGAGGAAGGTTTTAAAATGTCACACAAGCGTAGCGAGGGGACTGAATTTTGTCAGGTGTTAATGACTGGGATCCTTCATAGATTAATATTTTATATTCATCAATATTGCCAATTACATGCCAGCAATATTTTTATCCCCCAAAAAGGGTGAATAACTCACTCTTTATTGCTTCAGCCAGATGATGGCCGTTTAAGAAAAAAGCTTTATATGAATGAATAGTATAAAATCTTGCTACACACTCATTACAAGATTAATACTAAGTAAATCATACAAGAAAAATCAGAATTTCACATTGAAGCCTTCAAAATGAGGAAATGAGGACCAGCAGACAGGAACGTCAGAGGAATCTCATGAGAGAGAACATGCACCTTGTGTCAGAATTCAGTATGGAGATCAGCTCATCTTCACAGAAGTGCTCTGGGGCTCCCAAGGACTCGATCTCAGCGAAGCTGTCCCCCAGCACCTGGCCAACGCAAGGCTGCATTACAGATCTCAGGGTTAGTGCCCGCACATGTGCCACATGCCCCTTCCGCCTCCACATTCAACACACAGGCCCTGTTAGTCCCCTTCCAGATGGAAATGCTAGAGCACTGCGACCGTAGCACAATGGAACTGTCTGGGTGGGGGGGGGGGGGGCTTGACAGACGTAAGGGAATCACTACAGAAAGATACATTAAAATAAAATGCAATAACATAAAATGTTAACACCTACAGGGTCATGGTTTTGTTTGGGAACTGAAAAACTTACAAATTTCACCAAATCATTTCCAACGCAAAATTTCTAAATAAATTCATTAGAAGTTAAAATGTACACATCATAAAATAAAGTTCAAACTATATTTAGAGGACAACAATGTTTTAGAGAAAGCCAAGTTAATTTTGGTTAAGTTGGAAGCAAGAGGTTTCTAATTATGTCTGACTCTGGTCTCACTTGCCTCAAGCACATCCTGTTCAGACTAATCTATTTATCTATGATTATCTAGCACTTACAACTTCAGTGAAGAATCTCTTGGAAATAGACTCCACAGTCCTTCGGATTTGCAGACCAACCACGTGTCGTGTCTTGTACTCTGTCCTCCAGTCCCAAGACTCATTTGGTCTGTAATTTTTCAGTAATCTTGGCCATCTGAAAAAACAGAGATCATTTACTCTAAAGCAGGGGGAAGAAGTAGCCAGTAAACAACAACAGTGGAGCGAAATTACATTACACATTTGCATGACTAACACCTGGTTGATCCAATCAGCTAAAAGATGGTATGCTCCTTATACCCTTGGTAATTTTAGTTGCGGAGGAACTATTGTATCAGGTGCATAGGGTCATGTCTGTTATGACATTTAGCTTGATTTTTGGAATTGCTTGTCCGTCTCCTCAAGTGATACATTTTCCTGAACTGCTAACCTGATCCCCAAAATGTGGGTACAGTTTTCGAATTTCAATCTCTCAGTATGTGGAAAGACATTTTTTTTTAATTCAATCAATCAGTTTCCTCTCGGAAAGTCAGGGGTAGAAAGAAAATTATGGAGGCTTAACTAAAACTAGGCAGCTAATTAAAAAACAGGGCAATTACTGGCGGCTCCCGGACCACTTTATCGTTGCAATTTCAAAATCTTGCCAGTTAATCTTCCTCTACCCACCCAGTGCCCCCAGCTGCTCCGCGAAGACCTGAATCCTGCTGGGATAACCTAATTCCCAGCGTTTCGGCTCTTATTACCCGAATAACAAAACTGTTGCAGCTTGACAGTCAGGTGCACTCATTTCAGTTAGTGCATATGTATGTATAAATATACATAGCTAATCATTGTTTCCAACGCCGTGATTAAATAAATGATCCAGAATGAAAGACAGACAGGAAAGCTGCATATATTTTTCGGAACAAGGTCACCCGACCTGTCCTTACACAAGACTGTTTAAGCTACTGCGTTCCTTTTTGCGCCGTAGAGGATTGCATTTTAGTTTAAAATTACATAATTAGACAGCACTGCGTTACTAAAACTGATGCATCAGCAGAATAACAGACAAAAATACCGCACTCATACAAAGACACCGGTACAGCAACACCTCGTTTCTTCTTGGCACTCCACTGGCAACCCTGAGATCATGCATGGACGACAGATGAAAATACGGGTTTTTAAATCGGGGGCTACAGCACGACTGGGCTTCACTTCTCTCACCTCACCTGAGTTTATACTGATGTTCCCACACCTTTCCCCTGCCGTGACATACATCGTAGAGCCTCTTGCAACTACAAGACACGCTGGAGATGTCAGCATGGCCGAGGATCGGGAAACACAGGATGTGCTCCAGCAGCTCGGTAGGAAGATCGGTCAGCTTTTTGCTGCGGGCTTCGGGAAGACCCCCGTTAGGCAGCGAGTGCTCTTCTCCATCCCCAGACGTGGCCATCTTTACTGTTTACACCAATTACCTCATTGCTCAGGGACCGCCCCTTTCTGGTGCAGAGGGCTGAACTGGGGCTGGGGAGAGCAAGGGGAACATGTGTATGTTCACGGTTCTTATCCAGCATCGTTAAACTGCATTAAATAATCGGCAGTGTATTCAGAAAAGATGTTTGTTGAGGAAGGGTGATACAGATTGCAAATCGCCAGAGAAGGTGGAGGCACACGGCTTTGTTATGACAACAACGGGACCATTTGCATGTGACGGACAGAGTGAAGCATTTCTTTTGAAAACTGCTGTCAACAGACAGCAATATCAAATACATTAGTTTTAATTACCCTAATACAATACATCTAAACCAGGGTGGTTTAACAATACGGAACAACAAGTTCTTGTTTTTCTACCAATACAAATACATATCGATCGTATGCAACTACATAAACCATGTTTTATTTTTGCAGAATACTCAACATTTTTGCAGTTCACTCATCGTGTGCTATGCTACTAGCCACTTTTAAATTCTACTACTCTCAAAACAACCTGTCTAAAAGGCAACTTTAACCCGAACCAATACGATTTGTGCGTCTGCAACTGAACTTGATGGAGAAACAGTGGGCGGGGGAAATACCGGATCTGACGTAATACCAGCTCAAATGGGCCCTGTGTTACGTCGATTTCTTGGAGTGTCCCAATACTGTTTTGGCCCACTTTCGAACCCTTAGGATATTAAATCCTGAATGTGTCAAAGTAGTGGTAGCGATAACAGACGTCTTCCTCAGTTATATGATTCCCCATGTCCTGCAAGAATTAACGGGAACGCCGTTTCCGAGCAATGCAGTATAACTCGAGTTTGTTAATGTTGACCCAAGTCAACGCAGGGCCGGCCTCGTCCCAGCCATTGGTCCCTCACAGAAGCGGCCGCCCACAGCAAAGTTTGCGCTAATTTGCTGCCGATGTTGCTTTGTCTGAAGTCTGTATATGCGCAACTTTTTTGGAGAGAATCTAATAAGTTACATATATTTTCCCCAAGAACGCATGGCTGTTTTTCCCCCCGAAGGACATCGATTTTAAATGAACCATTAAATACCTAGTTTTAAATACCTAGAATGTGCATGTAGCTGTCGAACCAGTTTTGGATGTGTTTACCGAAGAAATATACGCGATCGCCCACTGGACGTAGTTATCTTTCTAGGTGAAACGATGAGTCTGTAAACTGGGGTGTTGGTGCACAGAAAGAGGGCAAATTCGGTGTATTTACAGTCCAGCATGGAAGTAACTTAACTTTGAAAGGAGGATGAGTATGGCGTGAAGGTGCCGACTGAGTGAGGTGGGGACAGAGCACTCTCCGCTCTCATGTTCAGGTACGTGCTGTGGGAATGGTCTTTTTTCCAGAATATAGGTAAATAGGACCCACACTTCCATTCAGATGGCTTAAAATGCTGATTGCTTTTTTGTGAGTTATTTGATTATTAAGAGTAGTTTCAGTAAAGAAACGGCTAAAGTGGATCAAGTGAAGGAGTCGATATTTGTTAAGGGGTTTGGTGGACTTTTTGTTTCGCATTTTTTTAACCGTACACGGAACACAGCGTTTTATATCTCTGATGATTAATCAGATATTGAGGTATTGATCTGCTATGGAATGATTTAATTTTTCATAAGTTCAGGGCTGTTATACATCACTGTAGATGAATTGCAAACATTAGACCTACATAAATTCATATTTATTATTATTTTTTCTTCCAGAAAAGACTGAGCAGTATCTTCACTTCATCATGGCAAGTGCGCTAGCATCAAGGATGGGTCTAAACACCTTATGGAAAAAACCGGCAAAGACCTTTAATGTTACAATAGCAACAATGGATGCTGAGTTGAAATTTAGTTGTGAGGTAAGTTTTTATCTAGTACTCATAATTGTATTTTTGTGTTTCTTCTCATATCTTTATTTTGAAAGTCCGATTTTAGCTTTTCTTTTTGAACCGTAATGTCAGTTTGAGGTATACTATTTGTTTTTCTTATTTTGTGTATTAAGTGTGCAGATATATAAAAATAATGGAAAATAAGACATTTCTGTATGTTATTTCCATTCGGCTTTTGTGGATGTCTGAAGAAAGAATAATGCCCCCTTCCCAGATGTAAATGTATTGCCACAAAAATGTCTCCAAGTGCTTTACTAATTTACCTAGTTTTAAAATGTTCTTTTCTGTTTATTTCCATCGGCTCTTCACTACTGTAAACATGACCCTGTACTAGTTAGCTAAATTATTATTGATACGTCTTGCATGGGTTCTCAGCATTATATGGTGAATATACCCACTTTGGCGGGTCTTTGGTCAATGCTTGGTATACATTTCAAAATAACCTACTGTGTTGCTGTAGTTGTTTTTGTTAAGTGCAACTTAACATACAGCATTATCTTCCTCATCTGGCAAAGAGAAGATGGGGTTCTTTATAGCAAGGATCTGCCTAGAGACTAAAGTGGGGAAATGGTCAAATGACATAGAAGGAGCCCACCAATGAAGAGATGCGTTGGTTGGGCGTGGGCGCCTTCTAAATGAGCATGGGTTTCATAACTATTACTTTCAATTCCGTCCTTCTTTTGGCCAGTGGTTTGTCTTTAAATGAATGTTAATGACCCATGGCCTCTGAATACATTATTGTCACAATAGGAAATGGCCGTAATACCCTGTGTACTCATGTCCTAGAATTAAATGGCATGCTGATTTATCATGACTGCGGTAAATGGCCAGCTGTTTGAAATATCTTTTATAGATAAAGTGATGTTTGAAGACACACAAAATCAAAAGTGGTTTACACTGAAATTTGAAGATGTTACTTGGCTGTTTGTAGCATTACAACTTCCTGTAGTAATCTAATAGTCATTAGAGGTGCTGTTGTGGTCATATCAGAAAATCTGTGTCCCATAGGTTATTGGTAATGGAGGTTGTCAGGCTGTGTTGACTTGTTGAACTTGTATGAAGATTGCGTAGCCCAGACCTTTTCATTTTGACAGATGTAACTGCACAGTGTAGCTCACTGAGCCAATATGAGTCAACATTGACATTACCCAGGGTGATGTTGTGCCCTGCTGTCAAGGCAGAAGTTAGCCCCAAGTTCCCAGGAAAGCACGCTTCGGGTCATGGGTTGATCCTCTTGACAGGAGGTTGCGCGGGTCTTGTTGTTTGCGCTGGGAGTCTGATCCCCATCGGGCTGAACCTGTCACAGTAGTTTTTTCCTGAGTTACCAAAGAAGGAATTCTTGACTGCCAAGTCATAAAGGTTGAAAGGCAAACCACAAAGGGGAACTGTTTATATGTTGATCTTGTTTCCCAGACGTATTTGAAGGGAACTCTGATAAGGTTAAATGCATTGTTCCCTCATGTTGACTCCTAACATAAAAATTGTTGGTCTATGTGGCATTGGACCCACAGGCCACAACTTTTCAGTTGGATCGGCTCTTGTTGGACAAACAGTCAAGTCATTTATATCACCATCCCTGCTTTTATATTTGAATTTGCATTTTGTTTTTTGATTAAGCCACAATGGCAAGAAGCCATTGGGGCCTGAGACCAAAAAGCCATTTTTTCCATCTGTTCCCGGGATAACAGGAAAGGAGTGACTTGCGACGAGGAATTTTTTTTGAACAGAAAACAGATGGTAAGAAATGTTCCACAGTTCTGGGTGTGTGAATACTGTGTCCCTCTTTTGAACCTCTCTGGCCATTTCAGAACAGAGTGGGCTCTTTATACCACCTTGCTGTGCTAATGTGTGGTGTGAGATTCACACGTCTCCTCCTGCCAAAAGCTGAAAAAAAAATGGCATGACATTTCGGAGAAGGTTTCTGTGCTGTTGTTTTGGCTCGGCTGTAACCTTGTTTCATACGTCCATGCTCTCCAGATGCTCTGAACACATTCGTTTCTCTCTCTTCTGTGTAGAACAGGGTAATATTCTTCATTAAGATTATGGTACCTACCTTTGTATGTTTTGTTCCTCCTTTACTGGTCCATAGTTTTTCTATATCCAGAATCTCCTCTTTGGGAAGTGGAAAGACATTTTGTTTTTATATGATACATCCAAATTGGATTGATTGAGGCTTTTTAAACTCAAGGCTGGTAATCATTGATTGGTTTAATCCAGTGGTGGATAGTGGTAAAAAAAAAAAAATAGGAGGTAAGAAGAGAGAATGTTGAACAATATTAAAATAGTGATTTTTTCCAAAGAAGAGAGATATTGTTTTTAAATGATGAAAAATGTTTAGTGATGAATTATTTCCGAAATTACTTGTTTGATAATTTCTACTATAAAACCAAGGATGTACTGCCTTCTCTGCCTCTATGGACCAGCTGCCTCTGGTTTAATTTAATGCAAATTATTCACAGAACCGATGGGAAGTTGGGTAATTCAGTCATTGATTTTCTCTCATCATTTGTTTTGTGAATATATATTTGAAGTGTGTCTGTGTGTGTGAGAGAGAGAGTGAGACACAGATATAATATATACTATATGGACAAAAGTATTGACAAACATTCTCCTGGCACTCGCCAAATCTGGACTCATCCTTCAGACTGAGCCTCACAGTTTTTGTACTGGGGTTAATGTCAGAGGAAGTTAGGAATTCTGCAATTATTTAGTCAACAGAGTATTGGTAACTTTAATGCACTATGCGCCTCAGCACTCTGCAACCATCCTATGACAGTACCATGCTTGAATTCACTGAGATCTTCAGAATGACCCATTCTTTCACAAATTTTTGTAAACCTGACTGCTCGGCTGGGTGCTTAATTTTATACCCCTTTGGCAAATGGGTCTAAATGAAACAACAAATTTCAATGATTAAAAGGTGTGTACCAATGCTTTTGTCCATATAGTGTATGATATATATTTAGGTCAGGAAACAACGGTGATCATAGCCCAGAAAATAATACCATCCTCTGACCAGTTTCCCCGAGCCTTTTTGGCTGTATACTGTATAACCACTAGGTGGCAGCAAGCATCCAGGAGTAGTCGTTTATCCCCTCTTCTCTTCAAAAGGATTTGAAGTTCAATTTGTTTGTACTGTGACAGAGTAAAGATATATCCCAATATATATTATAAAAATGGCACATTTATTCTGTGTGCAGGTGTGTAATTCAAAAGTTGAAATGTGTCAAAACCTGATGCTTTGTTTAAAAAACGTATACTGACTGTTTTTGACATGTTATTTAAAATTAGAGGTGATTTGTTTAGTTCATTGGATTATGTCTTAAGTATTAAAGTTAAATGTATTAGACGAGTCACCTGGTCATGGTTTTGTCATGGTTGTAGTTGAAAGACTAGACACATTGATTTTGTTTTGTGTGTGTGTTTGTATTTTGAAAGTATTTTTTTTTCTGATCTTACTGTCAACATCGTCACAGCATTGTTGTATTTTGACAGTAAATATCACCCCAGTGAATTAATGGCTAGCAAAGCTTACTTGATTTATTTTTCCTCTGTGTGTCTAATCTTCAGTGTCCCATGAATTCTTCATGCTATGAAACGTCGACTGATGAGATGGTGAAATTCTCACTGGGAATCATCTTATACACTCATCTGCTGGCTGTGACCTGCACAGCAGGAGCGAAACACAAACACAACAAATTTGTTAGTTTGGAAAATAGGATTTATTTGGTGTAGATTTCTAACTGTGAAGAACAGTGTATTAAATTATCTGGTTTGGGTAGGATGCTTAATCAAATTCTCTGAGCAGTTTATGTAAACAGTACTAAAAAAAGGTTTGAAGAAGACTGGAAAAGTTTCCTTTCACACTCTTTTTATATCGCCCTGTAGCCTTAAATTGCATAGTTTTCCCTTTATGTATTTTAAAATCTCAAATGAAAACAAATGTATTTGAAATTTAAATGATTAAACCTAATGAAAATGCCATTTACTAACTAATTATTTTTGTAAAGAGTGCTTTTACAGAAATATTGCCTTTAAATAGCAGCACTTATAGTGAAGGTAAAATGTTTTTTTTTTTGGGTGGGGAGTTTTGGAGAGGGACTCTTAAATCGTAGTGCATATTTACAAAAAAGGTACATTTGCCAAGACCTGTGCTTTCTACACAAAAGTTAAAACGCCTGTATAACTTAATACACACTTCTAAGATTTCATAGTTATACTCTGTGAAGCACGGTGAAATCAAAACTATAATAATACTGTATATCGAAATAGAAATAGGAAAAAAATATTTCCTTTAAAGTTATCCCAGCTGTTAAGCTAAAACTTTAATGTAATAAAGAACGTAAATAAAATGGAAACAAAATATATGGGAGGAAAGAAATGAAAACTGAAAACATGGAGGAAGAATGGCCCTTGGTTGCAGTGCCAGGACTCTGACCTCAGCGCGTCTCCCTGTAGGGAGTGTGGCTCTGCTTGGTTGAGTTTGGTTGGTGTCATGTCTGTGACGTTACTTGCTGTGTTGCACAGACTCCCCCAGGTGTACTGAGGTACCTTTGTTTTTATGATGGCTTCCTGTTTGTCATATGCGTTCAGGTGTGTAC
The DNA here is from genome assembly GCA_011763525.2 of Mormyrus iriodes. Classification (NCBI taxonomy): domain Eukaryota; kingdom Metazoa; phylum Chordata; class Actinopteri; order Osteoglossiformes; family Mormyridae; genus Mormyrus; species Mormyrus iriodes. Next base: position 30,762,890 of record JAAGVU020000040.1, read on the forward strand.
CTCTTCAGAGAGGCCTCTCTCCACCAGTTACCCCTTACTTGTCTTGGGGAGCGGCCTAATTTATAATGGCAAACCTTTGGTGTCACAGTGACTGAGCTCTTTTGACTTCATTGTTGGTATATTATCTTTCCTTCAAGCTTTAAGAATTTATGCAAAGTTTTTAAGTACCTTTGCTACTATAAAATGTTTGTAAGTGATATATAACAAAGGATGCGCATAAGCGGTACCAAGTATTCATTCGGCGTATAAAGCAACGCGTGTGACAATTTCATGTCGCAGCAGCGGAAATGCGTATTTCATGTGACAAGAAATTACTGTGCGTTTTAACCTTTAAACCACAAAACAATGACATTGCCGTGCTTATTGCTTTATACTGTGAATGCGTACTTGTGTACCAGTTATGTGCATCCCTGTTTATGACAGCAGTGAAAAGAGGTTATTACTGATATTTTAGACTGGCGTGAAAGGATATCGATTCCATTTGCCCAAAAACCAACTAAAATGAAGCATATGTTGTTAGGCACAGATATGCCACAGTATAGTACTTGAATATAAATTCAAACAGATTACTCTGTGTGTTTTTCAAATGACCCACTGAGCAGTGGGCACTGTTGCAGGTTTATATCTTGTTAGCATATGAACATACTCTCTTCCTGATGATCCCCTGTGTGGCCTCAGGCCCTGGGGTGATCTCTCCCTGTCTGCCAGCAGCAATAAGCTCCCTTTCATTTTATCGTCTCTCCTGTTGTGTTTGGGGGTGGGGGGTGTTTTGCGTAGGTCTCGATTTGCTTCTAGTCAGCCGCTCTAAGCTACTGACTGCGTTTCTAGTTAAAGTCTCTGACAGATGTGTTCAATGGACTGTATCCAAAGAAGAAGAAATGTCACCCGCCCTCAGGGGGACGCAGTGTCACCATATCTGCTGGTAATGTTTCACTCCATATGCCATATTGCCTCTGGATGTAATCTAATCATGGACAAGCTGGTGTCTTGCAGCCCCTGATGCCAAACTTACTTTATTTACGGTGTCTTCGCTCCATCTGACTGAGAGCACGTGTAACTTTAAGACTTCGGGTGGTGTTGAAAATGTGAGCCAAGCCTTTTAATCTGGATGGGTCGCCCTCTGTATTAAAGACTGAAAGCTTGCAGCTTGTGCGTTTGCTTTCATGTTTTCAGGCCCTGTTTTCTGACAGTATAATGTCTCACAAAGCTCTGATGTCATCCGAGTCACGTGAGGCCAAAAGTGCCCATCCATGTTCATCATTAGTGGTTTTGCTCCTGGGGATAATTCTTGAGGGCATTGTCTGCTTGGGTCGACTCTGCCGTTGTTTGGACCGTGCCTCTGAAGCTTGGCATCGAGATCACAACACCGGTTTTGTTGGTGCGTGAAGAATCCATACAGCATTAAAGGATAATTTACGTCACCCTCCGTATACACACTGTCACTGCGGAAGCTATTGAACAAAGTAGTTTCGGAGTTAGGAATTAATACTGCGCCTGTATGTCAATGTCTGAAATTAGCTGTCGCCTAATAATTTAACAGTGTAGTCATCTGGCACATTTAGTCTTCCTGGGGGCGTCAAGGTGAATCGCTCATTTTGGAAAGCACATTTTTGAGGCTTCAATATTCGTGGAGCTCGCTACAGCGTGGCAAAATGTATTGGCACGGTAACATGTCCTCTCCCTACCTGTCTCGCAAAAATGTTAACATGGTAATCTCTCCGATACCCTAGTGGCTGTCATGGTTATTGTGGGTAGTATTCTGAAAATTACTTGCTTTGTTTTGTTATAAATAGAAGGACTCTCACAAGAGTCTCTACAGACTTTTTTGGGAAAATGTGTTTTCATGTTTTCTTTCCCCTTTTTAGGCTAAATGGAAGGGCAGGGACCTCTTCGACTTGGTGTGCCGGACGCTGGGCCTTCGGGAGACTTGGTTTTTTGGGCTTCAGTATAACGTGAAGGACGCTGTAGCCTGGCTTAAGATGGATAAGAGGGTAAGTCTTTGACGACGGGAGCTAAAACCTGTCTAAGGAAGGGAACTGTGGGGAGGGTGGTTACAAAGTGTCAGGCTCATCTTTTTGGTCATGGATCATTGTGGCTTTCGTTCTTGCGCTTGGATTGTATCGTACTTGTACATTTATGCCAGTGACTCCGCAGATAATGTTTTCAGTGAGATACAGCTTTGGTGGAAAGTGGAGTCTTCAGCGTTGTACTAACCCACAGGGGAGACCCGGTAGCCTGACCAACGTCAGACCGCCGGGTTTTGTAGTGCTCCAGCTCTGCCACCATGAATCTCAATTTTACTACAACCTGCCTGGTTCGATACACAGTAGATGCATGTCCCATAAGCCAATTGATAGCACTATATATTCAAGTAAAACCATTAATGTCGCCAAGGGACACTGGAAGCCTGAGGTGTGTGGTGTCTCTGCAGGTCCTGGACCATGACATTCCCAAGGAAGAGGGAGTCACCCTGAACTTCCTGGCCAAGTTCTTCCCAGAGAATGCAGAGGAAGAGTTGGTCCAGGACATCACCCAGCACCTATTCTTCCTGCAGGTGAGCGTGACGTGGGCACCGTCCAAGTATTTTGCATTTTGCAGTGCTAGTCTTGTCTCATTGATGGCCTCTGTGAAAGGGAGATCTTTTGCTGTATATTTTGTTTATCCTTCAGAGACATGCCATAATGCAGTTAGACAGTAAGACGCCAGGTTCTTGAGCTGTTTCTTTTTTGATTCCTTGGTATAATAATTGAATCCAGTGAACAGGTATTAGGTTTCAGTGCTTCTGACTCTCTAACACTGAACAGCTGACCCTGGTGTGGTCAAGCATGGATGTGACCTAAATCTGAACGCCAGATCAGTACCAAAACACAAAGTTCAAGTTCCAGTCCCATCCTCTTAGGCCCAGGAGAAATAAAGCTGTCTTTCACTGATTAAGGGTTTTTGCTGTTCTCATTCACGAGGACTGTGCCCCATTTACAGGAAGCAATCATCTCAAATACAGTGATCCCTCGCTATATCGCGCTTCGACATTCGCGGCTTCACTCTATCGTGGATTTTATATGCAAGCATATCTAAATATATATCGTGGATTTTTCGCTGGTTCGCGGATTTCTGCGGATGATGGGTCTTTTTATTTCTGGTACATGCTTCCTCAGTTGGTTTGCCCTGTTGATTTCATACACGGGATGCTATTGGCGGATGGCTGAGAAGCTACCCAATCAGAGCAAATGGCGCATGACTGCAGTGT
>JAAGVU020000040.1:30768807-30792880 GCA_011763525.2 Mormyrus iriodes
ATGTGTCTGTGGGGGTTAACAGGACGGGGGCTGTGTTGTTCTTGTTTTTTGCCCTTCGGCGGAGGGCCATAGGGAACGGGGTGGCGAAGGAACCCCCCCCCCCCCCCCGGCATAACCACAGATGTAGTGATGGATGCAGAGCGAGCCACTTCGTCTAACCTCCATGCGTCGTAATACAAGTGTCCTGCGAATTTGCTTTTCGATTCTCCAAGAGCATGAAGGGCACCCCGCGGTATTCATTAATGCGGAGCCAAAAGGCATAAATGGAGCCCATTAACTTCGATTTCTACACAATATATCAGGCCTATTCAGCCTGCCGTTAATAAAATATGAGCCGTGGCAAACTTATCTACTCCCGTTTGTTCTTTGATTAATCTTCGCTCCTGAAGACGCGGGGGCTAAATTGTGAGATATGGTGTTACGATTTATGGTTACTATGAAACCCATCACTGTGTTTTAGCTGTCATTTAAGCTTTTTATGTATAAATTTGTAGTTTTTACCTGTAGCTGAGCAAAGAGCTAATGCTAAAAAAAAAAAAGCTAATTGATAATATGCTATGCAGGGCACCCTGTGCTAATGGAAGATAGCCTTGTTAATTAAACTCTACCCAGAGGCCGAGACTGTCGCACTTGCACTGCATGTGGTTGTGTAAGGAGCCGTGCCTGGATGTCTTTTGTCCTTTATATATTAATAGCTGACTGGCATTTAAGGGAGCTCCTCATCAAATACAGATTCCTTTTTAATTCATATTTCACAGAGACTTTTAACCTTAATTAGTGAATCATAGCATCTGCTGATGAAGCTTTTTTCCCCCTTGATGGGCAAATGAATGTGAATATTTTCCAAGCACTGAACGTTTTCCTCCCCGGAATTACATCCCATTAAGCGGCTGAGGGGGTCCTAACTTTTAACGACAACGGGGTGGGTTTTCAGAATCGTAGGCGAGACAATGATAGAAATCCCAAGGCTATAGTCGAATGCAGGAATGGGATGTTAAAAGGCTCCCTAGCAGTGCTGTTTCAGCACGAAATATTTAAGTGTTTTGCAAAGAGAAACTGTGGCGGCTGGACTTTTCAGGGTGTGAAAGACTTGCCCGTAAAAGGATGATCCGTTTGCTTTTCTTTGCTGTTGTACTTCTGTCTTAGTTGTAGTACCTGTAGGCTACTGCACGCAGTTTGCATGGTATTTCTTGAGCAAGGACTAGCTGACACTCACTAGTGTATCGCTTTGGAAGAAAGCATCAGTTACATAAATAAAAGTATGCATGTTAGGTAGCCCTCTGTTTTTGGCTCTGTAACCCTGCTTTCTGCAGTTGTGTGTTGCAGTGTCGCCATGACAGCCGGTACTGAGATGGGGGGAGCATTCTGAGGAGGTATAATTGACAGGATGACAAGTTCACCTTTCTCGCCATATCGCAAGGGAGTGACACGTGTCGGCAAAGACCGTGGAGCTGCGTGTCTTGCCTGTACACTCGCAAGTGCGTACACACAGCCCGGCGTTCGAACTCCGTGTTACGGGGTGGTTCTGGCAAGCTGATATGTTCAGTCCTGATCTGGTAAATCGTTACAGGCAGCCGTGGAGGGCTGACATCATGCGACCCGTGAGACTCAATCAATCGGCACCTGTTTTGTTTTCCTACCCTGGATGCCGAAGCATACATCACGCTTGCTGAGTTATGGAGTACCACTGGGGGCTTTTTTGAACTCATGTCAGCTAGCGTGCCTCAGACCTCACTAACTGTTCCTGTCATTTTATTAAAGTTTTATACTCTAACGGCACAGATTTTGTATAGATGACAGATGGAGAGTAATAGGTCTTCTAAATGTCTGGTTTGGTCCCCCCCCCACTTGTATTTCAGGTGATGAAGATGATTCTGGATGAAGACATCTACTGCCCCCCTGAAGCATCTGTCCTGCTGGCTTCCTATGCTGTTCAAGCAAAGGCACGTGGACTTGTACCCCATTAACTGAACCCGACTGTCCGAGAATGCCAATTGATTTCCTCCTTAGTTATATGTCAGGTATGTGGGGTTGCGGCTTGAAAACCAGTGACACTGCGGGAGCCCTGAAGATTTTCCCGAGCTGAAGGCTGTTTTTGGCTGGCCGCCAGGTTTCCTCCAATTGGCTGATTGTTTCAAAGCGTCGATCGACCGTGCGACTCCCGGCTTGTAATAGCTCTGAAGCAGTTTGGGGCATCGGATGTGGGGGTTCTTTTGAATGGCGTGCAAATTGTTTGACTCTTAGTTCACGGCTGATAAGCCCAGGGAGATTCTGCAGGAAGAGCAAAAAAAACATCAAGTTGGTTCCAGGGAGTATTGCTGTTTGTGTATATCAATTTCCATACCCAACAAAATGGCAGAATCAGACGGTCGGCCTTTTCCGGTAATCCCTCTGCTAATTGGCTTGTTTCGTCAGGGACTTCAGAGAGACTGGTATTCTGTTTCTCAGTAACGTATGAAGTCGGAGCCTGTGAGACACTGATGGAGCGATGGGATGATGGAGAGGCACTAAGGAGAATGGGGGAATGATGGTGGGATGTGAGAGGTGGAAGGATGAGTGTGTGCTGGGTTATTTTTTTTGTCTTTGGCGGGAAGAGGTTGACAGGGCCTCAGACGACCGCTGTTCTGGAAGACTGAGTGGGGGCGTCTGGGTCCCTCCCGGCCGGGTGCTAGGCGGGCCTGCGTAGCCCCCACCTGCCTGTTTACCCATATTTCCAACAGACTGATAACAGGTGCAGTTATAATGTTTTATAATGAGCGGAAATGCAGTTTAATTAGTATGAAGTAAAATATAAGTCTGCTGCCATGTGCCCTCTGTCCGGCGTTAGGCTCCATCTTGACCCTGTACTGCACACATGCTTATGGGAAATGGAGGGCTGGAAGCCTGAATGTTAGTGAGCCGTGCAACCCCTGTGAATTTTAATTAATGTTTAGGCAAGTCTCGCATTACTGTGTAAAACCCTCTGACTCACTGCGGCAAAGGTGAGTTTGATGGCCACCTCCTGCAACTCTTTTGCAGTACGGAGACTATGACCCCAGCATTCACAAGCCAGGCTTCCTCGCTCAGGAAAAACTTCTGCCCAAGAGGGTGAGTTCCCGTGCCCTCTGGCGGTCAGTCCGACCCGGTTGGGGTTTCTCGCCGTTGAAGGGAGAGGCTGCCTGGGTTGCGCTAAAGCTAATGCCGGCCAGATGGTCCCTGAGTACCCCTCCCTCCCTCCCACAGGTATTAAATCTGTACCAGATGACTCCGGAGATGTGGGAAGAGAGAATAACTGCTTGTTACGCGGAACACAGAGGGAGGACCAGGTATGCCAGGCAGGGCGGGGGCCTGTTTTCTGATTGCCTTTTACAAGTTTTACAGAGGTCCTCACAAAGCCTGGGGAGTGATTGCGCGTCAGTAATCCTCTGCCGGGTTTAATCCCTGCCACACCATTAAGCTTTTCAGGTGTAATTAATGCTCAAAGAACCGGTGTGTGTTCACAAGGTGATGTGAAGCCAATGAGCGGAAATGACCGGAGACTACGGCCAGGGAGTCATTGGCTGGCATCCCCATGTACAGTAAGACTGATCAAGGATCACCCGAAAGACCTACAGAATGTTTTGTCTTACAACAACAATTTATTCTTATATAGCGCCTTTCACGACAGAGTCACCCCAAAGCGCTTTACATGACATTAGAGAAAAGGGAAAGGACAAATTGACAATTTTACCTCTGGTGTGGAAGGCATTAACAGCCCCAACTTTTGTTTTGGGCCTGGAGCCTTGAGGAGCAAAGCTCAGCTTACTAACGTCCATACTGGGTGCATCCTAATGAAAATGGACATACATCAAAATCTGGTGTCATATGAAGACGTAGCTATGTGAATTTATCAGCTTTACCACCAATGGGTGAATAGTGCCATGAAATTTCTCTGATACAGCTGTGACGAGGCACAATGAAGGAGCTGAGTTTTGTTAGAGATTAGCGTGATGTAAGATGAGCCATTAAGCCATTGAGCCATTAACTTGTGATGGAAAGGATGAAGGATGAGTTATTTTTGGGGGAGGGAGGCGGTAGGTAAAATACATGGATAAAAGTTGGTTTGCCTTGTTGACTGACAATTTCTCTATTGAAGACATTGCTCACTCTAGAAATGGTGGATATCAGAGTTTAAATCTGTGTTTGGCATATTCAGCATGTTGCTTTCTAAAAAGGCAATGATGGTGAGCTCTTGATGAAAATGGCGCGCTCTCTGGGGGTGTTTTCCAGACAAATTGTTTGCACGGAGACACAGGAGGCTAAGGAATTCTGCCTGGATTGGCAAATTTGTATTACATCAATGGATTAGCAGCAGGAACCGACAAGGCTTGTTTTCAAAGCAGTAGGATTTGTACACCAGTGTTATGGGTGCACCAGGAGTCGATTGTTTTTAGACAAATGTCTGCTACAGTAGGTTTTGTTTGTAAATATGAATTTAGCATATATTTGCATATGTAAGGTGTATGGGATGAACATCACAGAAAAATGGAAACAAGTGGTAAAATGTCATTTGCTGTAGGATAGGAGTTTTTTTTTATTTTAATTGTGCGATTCATTCAGGGACGAGGCGGAGGTGGAGTACCTGAAGATAGCTCAGGACCTGGATATGTATGGAATCAACTATTTTTTCATAAAGGTAAGACATGCCTGCGTCCTCGCATGGACCCACTGTCCAAGCTGAAGCAGGCCTCTCATTAGTGTCCTAACAGTGTTCGAAGATGAAGTCCCACTGCCCCTGCCTCCCGTGTCACAAATGGCATGCTCCGCTAATGCATTCCTATTCCATTAATCTCTGTCCAAGTTTGTCACTTCGTTAATTATGATTTATTTTAGTAGCATTAATTTTAGTCTCCTGAAAGTGTGAGTCAGGAATTTGCCTCTGTCACTGTCAACGGCATACAAACTCGAAAAATATGTTTCGGTAACTTGGCTTATTAATGTGATGTCAAGTGGAAGATGTAACACGTCCCAGCACTGGCATGGAACCACGGTGGGGGGGATTATCATGCCCTGTCATTTGGTACCTTGTTTAAACCAATGAGAATCAGGAAAGAAATCAAAAGAAATGACTGGCAGCCAAGTTACATTAAACAGTGATTGTCCATGTATGGTAACCCCACCCACCATTGTTCCTTGCATTACACAGCACGATGAGAGTCAAGATGTTCGATTGGCAAATACACTATGGCCTGCTCACCCGCCTGCTTGTGGGAGTTTTACTTACACAAAAATTGTTGTGAGGGCAGAACAAAAAATGATTGGTTCAGAGAGAGAACCATTGTAGATGAGGAGGGTCCAAGCAACTAGAGGAGGCAGGACCTACCAATCAGATGTTTTGGTCCTGTCTTCTCTAGTTGCTTGGGCGCACCTCCTCTACAATCTGATTGGTTATCTCACTGTAAAACTCCCACGAGCCACCTGCCTAATGGGATACTTTTGCCTCTGTAGAACAAAAAGGGAACTGACCTGTTGCTTGGGGTGGATGCCCTGGGGCTGCACATATTCGACCCGGAGAACAAGCTGACACCCAAGATCTCCTTTCCCTGGAACGAAATCCGCAATATCTCTTACTGTGATAAAGAGGTACGGCACTTCTGGCATGGCCGCCATCGCCCCCACCGGTCTCCTCAATAAATAACCACAAAGGCTTCGTCCTCTGCCTGACTCCCTCCACCAGTTTACCATCAAGCCCCTGGACAAGAAGACGGACGTTTTCAAGTTCAACTCCTCAAAGCTGAGGGTAAACAAGCTGGTGAGTATGCCTGCCATGGCGTCCCATGCCCCCCCCCCGTGTGAATCAGTACTAAGCGGCATCGACATTCTGATGGATGGTTGTGGATTTTGTTTGGGGTTTTTTTTTTTTTTTTGAAAATGCTGTTCAACTGAAGGTATTTTGAAAGCATTTTTGGAATTCTTTTGGAATGTTCGGAATGTTGGATTGAACTTATAAAATCCTTCATAGTTTTATTTGTGCTTTTGTCGTAATACAAGTTAATTACATTTGAGGTGTTTTGTGGGTTTTATGTAACTAATGAGGGTGAACTCATGGAGTATAATCTCACTTTGTGCCAGAGGGGTGGGTCTGGGTTTATAGCAGAGTGGGGGGGGGGGTTCAGGCTTGGCCCCCCACCCAACCCAACCCGTCTGTCCCGGCAGATCCTCCAGCTGTGCATCGGCAACCACGACCTGTTTATGAGGCGGCGCCGAGTGGACTCTCTGGAGGTCCAGCAGATGAAGGCCCAGGCACGTGAGGAGAAGGCCCGGAAGAGGGTGAGCGGGGCGGCGGTGGGGGGGTGTATGAATGAGCTCCTCCGCGAGGCTTGGCTGCCTGACCCCGCCTACATCACCCCTGCGTCTCACCTCTCAGATGGAGCGCCAGCGGCTGGCTAGGGAGAAGCACCTCCGTGAGGAGGCCGAGCGGGAGAGGGACGAGCTGGAGAGGAGGCTGCTGCAGATGCAGAGCGAGGCCCAGATGGCCAACGAAGCCCTGGTGAGAGGCCAGAGACCCCCCGGGCAGCGAGGTCCATTGCTGAGTGTTAGAGACACGTGTGTGTGGCTCCCGCCGGCGTTCACACACTGCTGTGTTTGGCATGTGTATATTGCAGCGTTTTGTTTGACGTCTACTACCCCCCCCACCACCAGCTGCGCTCTGAAGAGACGGCCGATCTACTGGCAGAGAAAGCCCAGATAGCCGAGGAGGAGGCCAAGCTGTTGGCCCAGAAGGCAGCCGAGGCCGAGCAGGAGATGCAGCGCATCAAAGTGACGGCCATCCGCAGCGAGGAGGAGAAAAGGCTCATGGAGCAGAAGATGCTGGAGGCCGAGATGTTGGCGCTGAAGATGGCCGAGGAGTCGGAGAGGAGGTAAGATCATAGGATAGGACCACAGCAGAACCCCAATAAGCTGAATATCACCCCCCCCCCAGCATTGTGCTGCCTGTCTCTCCTGGTCATGTGACACCCTGAGTCTGTGTCCTATAGAGCCAAGGAGGCTGACCAACTGAAGCAGGACCTGCAGGAGGCGCGAGAGTCGGAGCAGAGGGCCAAGAAGAAGCTACTGGAGATCACCAGCCGGTCGGCCTACACGGTGCGGCCTGCCCGCAGAGCGCCCCCTGTCCGACTGTTTTCACTTTGAAATTATTTTTATTTAAATATGAGGACAGAGACCTCTAATAATCAGGCTTATATTCACCTGGAGGAACTCTTTCTCGACAAGTGATTCAGTAAACTGACTCTATAGCGCCATCTAGCATAAACTACTTATGTAACGGAGCTGAAGTCAATCTCCAGGAATGTAAAAAGCTGTCATTGCAGGTTTCCATAAAAATGTCAGTATTATGAATTATAAACGGTAAATGTACATCAGATAGGAATGGCAGAGTGCATTTCGCTGATTTAATTAAGCGGCTGTGTGAGCCGAAGCGCTGAGCATCAAGATGCCATTGTGAGGTCAGACGGGGGAATGTCTGCAGACCTGCGGGGGGGATTCTGAAAAGCAGGTCTCCATCTTGCCACAGCCGGCCCACCTGCCTTCCAGCACCCTACCCTCGGACATCCCCGGCGTGGGCATGAGCTCCGAGAACCTCTCCTTCGACTTCAAGGACACCGACATGAAGCGGCTCTCTATGGAGATCGAGAAGGAAAAGTGGGTGTCTGGGGGGCCGAAAGTCCTGAGGCAGGCGGGGTGGCAGGGCTCGGCATGACTGATATTATGGGGTAGCCTGACTACTAAATTACGCCAGTGGTCACTGTTTCAAGTCGTTACAGGAATTTTGATGTTGGAAGCGCTGAATTTGACTCGCCTCTGTAATAATTATCAGTGGAATACCTGTTGTAGGTTGCCCTGTGTCTGCAGTGCAACAAAATGGTCAGCTAAACCAATCATATAAAAATATCTAAAATTTAGGTAAGAGAGACAGAGAAACGTTGTGCATGTCAATTTTATTTAAAATTGGGGTGCTTCATCGATTGTCCCCCCCCCCCTACAATTGACCGGCCAGTGTGGTTGCCCCCGCCTATTTGTAGGCTCCTGGTGTTTGCTGACGGAGCGGCATCCCCTTGTTTCCAGGGTAGAATACATGGAGAAGAGCCGGCACCTCCAGGAGCAGCTCAACGAGCTCAAGACGGAAATCGAGTCTTTGAAGCTGAAGGAACGGGAGACGCCGCTGGATATCCTGCACAACGAGAACGCGGAGCGGGGCACCAGCAAGCAGAGCAGCTTCAAAAAGGTGCCTTGAAGTGTACCCAAGCCCAAACTCCAAGTTTATTTGACTAATGTGATCGCTCTGTACCCTGCCCGGGCACGGTACGCTTGAAGAGGTGGGATCAGGCGCGGTTAGTCGGACTTGGGCATGGTACGCATCTAGTGTGATTGCTAAGCGTGCCCGAGTATGGAAGACAGACATGCAACTGACACTGAACATGAACCTAACCCAGAAGGAATGGATCGGGTAGGCTGTACAGATCACGTCTTTTTTTGGGGGGAGCTCTGACAGCGTCACTGCAGAAACGGGTTTTGTTCTTCTGTTTCCATCTCTCCCGCAAATGGTTTGGTGGTCCCCGTGGATCCCTTTGTGATCCGTAAACTAAACTGCCTTCTGCTTTCGTGCAGTGCCATGGATTCCACAGTAATGTGGTTTCGAAATAGATTCCCTGCTGGTTTCTGGGATTCCCTGTGATGGTGTGTGATTGCATTTACACAAACCGCCCTGCTGAATATGCAGCCTGGAAGGTTTAAGGCCCAGGGACTGATAATGTGTCCTTAAGCGAAATGGACTCTGTAACCTGTAATGAAATTAATTCTAGTAGCCATATTTTTTTTGTCTATTGATAAAATTTTATAATCTGTCATATTGTCAATGTATTATACCAACTTTGCCCATACCTCACACTCGCTATGATCTAGTTTGTTACTTCAGTGCTCATCAGCTGCTCGATGAATGTGAACTTGTGTGAATTTGCCAGGAATCAGTATCTTTAAATGTTTCTGAGCCTCTGTCCGAATCCTTCAGCCGGATTTTTCCGGTTACTGGTCCCTGATCTTGGGAAGAGGATGCGTGCAATCAGTGCTCAATGTCCACGGACCACGATTCATTCCCTGGAAGGTCTTTCTGTAGAGATTTGGCCGGGTTAAACTGGATCTTCAAATCACCTCAGGGAGACGATTGTAATTCTGGTCTGAAAGCTTTTCCCCCCCTGGACACACTCTATTGCTCCATGGGTTTTAGCATCACGAAAACCCCCGTCCAGGGCTACAGCCTCTGTGCTTTTCCCTTTTTTAATGACTATTGTTAACAAGCATTTTGTGGCTGGGAAGCCGCAACTGCAGCCTTAAGCACCGTGCTGACCCAGAAGGTGTCACGGTTCTGAGGCCCGGATCAGAAACCCGCCGTCTCGGTGATGAGTGACCCCGCACCTACCTGACTGCTATCACAATGCTAGCTAAACCACACTCTGCTGGCTAATGTTGCTGGGGAAGGGAGGGAAATTAGCAGATAGAGGATGATGGCATTGATTTCCTGGCCACAGATTTAATATAGTACACTTGTCTTTGCTGATATAATGCTAATATCCTAAATAATAGCTGAAAATCCAATGTTCGCTTTGTAATTAAACCAACACACATTTAAACACATTAAACACACATTAAACACACATTTGTGGCAAGTTCCTACTGACATTTACTTTAACGACGGAGACAGGAATTGCATTAATGGTCAGAAAGTGTTTTTTTTTTTTTTTTTTTTTTTCTTTTTTAGAAGTAAAAGTGTCGTCTTCAGGGGAGACAGGCACATAGGGGAGATGTTCTTTATTCTTTTCAGATTTGTCACCAAAGAAGCAGGATCCATGATGCAAGCAGATAAATATTTACATACCTTCTGACTTAAATATCTTAACTATAGACAGGCATGACTTAATTCATTGAAGCCAAACAGAAATAAAAGCTGTGTGATGGTCACACAGAAACTATCCCCGCATCATCACTTGGTAGTTTTTATGTAATGCAGACAATCACAATGGTTGCACCGTAAAGCCAGGTAATATTCATGTTGATGTGAATCCTACCTGTTAGCATAGTGCAATTGAGTCTAACTAGCGCAGATTGCTAATGAGTAAAATGGATTGGTTAGGATTGAGTGCATGCTTCTGGAGGAAATATGTGTCATTTCACTGTGGAGTGGAGAATGAAGGACAGGGCCATTGCTCTTCTCCCTCCACTGTCACGACGGTCCCTGTGTTGCCCCTTGTCCTCCCCCCAGAAGGGCCTAGCAGGGCTCACAGTGAGCAGGCTACCCGGCTTGGCAGTGTGTCCACTTGGCCCTCTGGAAGATTAATGGCTTGAGCCGGAGTTCCCTGGCGCTTAAGCAGCCCGACCCACTCCCGACCACTGTTTCCCCAAGATAAATGACCCCCCCTTCCCAGCCATACCACTGCCCCCGTCCCTTCAAGCGCTTAACGGCAGATGGCTCTTTCGTCCCCATTACCCAGATGGCAGAAAACCCTCTTAAGGTCTTTAAAAAGGCCCTCGGATTGCTCGTACCTGCACGCTAATTTAAATGAAGAGCGTGTCCTGACTCCACAACGATGGTCAGGCACTCGCACAGAGAGCCTCCAACGAGTTGCGCTCTGGCACATTACTGCTGCCGGCATGGAGACGGCGGGAAGACGGTACTCACAGGAGGGCAACACGTGTGATCGCTCACGGTTATCAGAAAATTACATTCTTACTGGGGGGGGGGGGGGGGGGCTTCATGGAAAATTTATAGTGTTTCCTGCCCTTAAAACTGAATTTCCTTAAAAATGATCTGTTTCAGCCTCAGTAGGCACCCTGATTCAGAATGAAAGCTCTCTGAATTCACAGGAAGGAGACCCCTGGGGTCAGAGGTGAGGGGGGGGGGCTTGCAGTTGAAACGAGATGTAAGTCTGCAGGCTTCCCTGCGCCCCGTCTGCATTGCAGTTGACAGTGTTAACCAGTCACTCGTTAGTTTGCATGTGGTGGTGGGAAAGGTCTTCTTCGCTCCCACAGGCTGGCTCCACAGTTTCATGCAGACACTGGATTGATATCTCAGTTACTGGTGAACGTTAACTCTGGACAAACCCTGCCACAGTAGCCTAAAGCTGTAACCTGGGGTAAACTACCTGGTTTTACCGCAGTCCTCGCCAGGTCAGTGTTCCAGGCTCGTCTTGACGTGTTGTCTCCTGACTTTTTCCACAGCTGACCCTTCAGAGCACCAAATCCAGGGTGGCGTTCTTTGAGGAGCTCTAGACTGGAAAAAAAGTACGAGCATGTGAAGTGGGAGTAGGAGGGCGACACATAATCAGTGGCTGGCTCTGGTCTTCTGGATCTCCTAGGAAATGTAACACTAAAAACAGAGCCCAAATGAGCCCGATGTGAAGCTTAAGAGGAGTCTGCCAGCACGCTTGACCGGAGCCCCCTGGTCGCAGATGAATTAACCTGGACTGGTGAAACCAACGCTTTTATGCTCTGATCTGCATTGGGAGAACATGTAATTGATTTTTTTTATTCTTCTTATAAATTTGTTTCATTTTTATCTCTGTCCATGTGAAGGTTTACAGACTTTTTTTTTATGATTTCATAACATCGGTGATTGAAGTGATCATTGTGTAAAATGTCATGGAGAAAAGAATCGCATTAAATTTTGAAGTTGCTTTATATTAATTCTCAGAATTTGTGTTTGGTTTGGCGTCATTTTGTTTCAGGAGTGATATTTGTTTAAATCATAGTTAAATATAGAATGTTTCACCCCCTTGTTCATCCACTTGGAGTTCTGGCTAAATTGTGGGCTATTTAATCTGAAGGTTTTCATCGCTGCTTGACAGAGCTGGAATGATGACACTTGTTTCATCTCTTGACAGCCGAGCGAAAAAAAAAAAAAAAATTCAGATTCTGTTCAGGTTGTTCACCCATTTGACTGGTGGAATACTGTGATCTGGATTTTCCCAGTTAGTGAAAGATGAATTGATTAACCATTGCTCTGGAGCAAAGGGGTATGGTGATTGCCCCCCCCCACCCCCACTTAAGGGAAGCCAGTTAATGAACTGCTATCATTTGTTTGAGGGAAGAAGCACTCGTTTGGTGTGGACAGGGTTACCCACGGATTCCTCTTTGGGCATCGTGTTAACATGCAGACCAAGCATCCAATAATCTGCAGAAAGAAAAGACATATTGTTTAATGCACTACACTGGAGTTGTTCTGTAATCTGAGGGCTCTTGGTCACATGTACTCCCCCCCACCCCAATCTATTTGGAGCTCCACCTGGTCACATCCTGAAAATCCCCCATGAAGGAGTCATCTCTTTCAGGTCTGGCCAGACTCGCATGTATTTAACTCACCAGCACATGTGACTGATCGGCAGCCTTCTCTCACGGCTTTGCCAACCAGAGGAGCGATTTCTGCAGGACGCTGCTGCTGCTAGTGGTGGTGGTGTCAGGAAGCAGAATGCAGGGGAAAAAGCATATTAAGTGTGTCTGTCAAAACACTTATGATTCAGTGCATTCTGTATTCATCAGATGAAGTGTTTGAGTGTGTATATTCTGAATAATGGGAACTGCATGCCAGCAGGAAAGATTTCACACTCTTCCTCTGGCAAAGGACTTGGTCCCTCCTGGTGTCGTGAAGCCGTGCTGGTTGGTTAATTTTAATTTTTTGTCTTTGTCAGTTCCTAATTATGGGTTTGCCTCATTCCCCCCTTCCCCAATGAAGTTGTGATTGCAGGCCGTCAGGGCAAAGATGACCGGGGGTGACACTTCTGGAGAATGTTGACAGCTCAGCACCTGCATACCAATTACTGCCCCCCTCAAGCATTTCTGGCTACCCCATGTTCAGCCGATATGTCCCTGTCTGTATTTTACACTCCTGAAGTGTGTGACAGCCCCCCACACACACTGGTGTTTATTCACAGAGGTATGTCTATCTGTAGCTCTGCTAATGAAAGTGTTCCTTTGATGTCATGCGAACGGAATGATCTATAGCTTAATGAGATCCAACTGCATTTAGGTGTTGGATGGCTGGAATTATTTCTCAGAAAACTGTAGCCCTCTGTTGTTGCAACCGCATTAATTGCCCATGCCGTTTTATTCTACTTGAGTGTCTTGAGAAAGATTTCCCCCCCACCACCATCCTTCATATATTTTTCTCGTTTGTGGAGAGATTACTGTAATCTACACATCCTGATTGGCCAGTGATGCATTGGCTCTACCTCCCACTGTGTTCCCAGCAGGATTTTTATCGTTAACAAAAAAGCTATAAGAAAACATTTTTGTTAGCTAAAATAAAATGAAAACTACAACTAAACAAACTATAAATATTGTTTATAAAACTGAAATAAAAAGATGGTAAATACCATTTTTTACTTTAGTACTATTAGCTGTAGTAATGATTTGTTTATCTTTAATCACTATAACTAATACCTGGAATACATTTTGCCCATTTTGAGGACATTAGTATGTAATGTGCGCTCTGTATTTATGTAGGATTCTCTAAAGATCAGACACAAAACGACTCTTCAACTTTCAGCCTGTGCCTAGGACTAAAAATACTGGAGTTTAAAGTGAAACTATGTAAAAGCTAAACAGAAATCGTTCTTTAAAATAAAATTTAATAAAACCACACTGAAATGAGCTGAAATATATTTCAAATAAAAATTGAAAATAAAAATAAAATCTAAATTAAAAATCAAAACTATTATAAGACAGGTTCACAACTTCCGCAGCGCCCTCAGTGGGTAGGTATTGTGATTCACACCCGGGAGCCGCATTGCAGGGGGTCCTATTTCTTCTCTTGTAACAATCTTGTATGGCCTGTGAAGATGTGGGGCTATGATGCCAATTAATTTTACCAAAGATTCACAGTGAGAATATTTTTGTCCATGAGTGGAGAGTTTTTACATTTGTTCTGACCTTGAAAACCCAGTGTGGGGGTTGACAAAGGGGTCAGGAGATTGATTGAAAAACCGAGCCAACTGGGAGCTGCCAAACCAAGTCTTCAACTTCTCTTTGGCTTCTGATCTGTTCCCTGTGGCACCACAGCCAGTAAAATCTCTAATGATGTCAGCTGTTAGCAACGGTTACCCTGCCACCCCCCAACACCTCACTTTGGGCTTCTTGGACTTTTTTTCTAAAGACTGGGGGGATTACAGAGGGACTGCCAGGTGCTTTAGTGTTTCTATAGCCCCCAGTGTGTGGGACCTCCCCCCCCCCCAAAAAAAAAAATCAAAGGTGGTTTTATTGTGGGACACAGACCGTGAAATTGCATGCCCACATGTATCATGGTGAGCTGTGCTCATGTTATCGACTCAAGGTGAAACTCTGAATATGTTGGCCCCCACTTGCCTTGAGTTGATCTTCAGTCCAGCACAGAGTCATCAGTTTTGGCTGTGAGCTTTCCAGCGTGAGATCTGTAATTTTTCTGGTTTTTGAAGCAGCCGAGAAACCTGGATGGTCATTTATTCTGAACCTTATCGTCTCCTGTGCCAGCTTTGGCTTGGAACGCCATCTTTGCGCTTGGTCTCCATGGCCTATTTTTCATGCCAAGTCTTGGCTGAAACTCCATCAGCCTTTTCCAGCTCCATCCTTTGCTTTGTCTTACATTTTATGTGAAAGATTCTGCAGACTTTTGTCGAAGTATCAGTGACCCATTCGGAGAGGGGGATGATCACTTCTCCCAAACCAAATCTCCTTCCTTATTGCATCTGTACATATTAGGCCCATCAAAACATCTGAACAGAGCAAGCTAACCTCGTTACTATATTGAAAGAACATAATACCTGATTCCAGATAAACAAAAATCTTGGTTTATGCCTTTATTTATAATGAAGCTTTGTGTAATATTGAAGTAGATATATGTTTCTCTTGGTCTTCAAATCTGTTCAGTCAGTTAAGTGAAATGAATGCCTCTTCACATACGTTCCTACTCTTTACTTTCATTAGTTTACAGACTTAAATTTAACTGTCTGTAAACTATCGTTTCACAATGGCTATTGGTAAAAGTATGACTTTTACAAACTACATAATATTTGATTCACTGAAACGTGTATACACGTTATACACATATGTAGTGCAGTCAGAAATGTATGCAAACATTTCCATGGAGTCCAGTGGTCTCACAGCTCTCTATCAGTCTGAAACATATAGTTTAATTGTGCAATCTGGTGTCACACTTCCTCCTTAGCGAATGCTCTGGGAGGTTCTGCTTATAGAAAAGGCCAAAACTATCTTCTCTGTGGCAGACACATCTTCATTAATAAACTGCGTTTTACTGTACAACTTATACTCTGTGGACTTCAGATTTTACATCGGCATTTAAAAAATTACAACTGGAAGGACTTTTCACCTCGATGCACAGGCACACTTCTAAATGGTTTTGGTATGCTTAAGTACTTAACTAACATCTAAGCAGGATTCTCAGGCAGGCGTGACGGAAGCTGTCCACAAACTGCACTGAATATCCTGAAGTTTGTTGTCCTTAGGTGGCAATAGCATAAATAATTTCCTGTTATTTCAGTATTGTGGGACCAGCTTTGTAGCGATAATTATTTGTGATTTTACAATCTGTTTTCTGCATAATTATTGTACTGTTGTCAGGATTATTTTGTTTTGGGGGATATTTTAATTTCTTTTGACAAAACAAAGCTTCCCGCTATATCAGCAAACAGAAAATCCCTCTTAGCTATGTGAAGCTTCAGTTTACACCCTCCTTTCGAGGTGGACAGACTTCAAATCAAGTCAAACCACCCAGTAGTACCCAAGGCAGGGGAAGATCTCGTCTGTCAGCCTGTGTTAAATATCATTAATACATCTTTAATGTCAGGCTGCTGCTCTAAATACCACCAACTAGGCCCTAACTTACCTGGTCTTAACATATTCATCAGGAATGGTTCTTTAATTGTTCTAAATTGCCTACAAATGTCCATTAATAATTAATAACGGTGGCAACTATTGCAATACAGCAGAGTTTCTTAGTGTAAATCTCTCCTATCACCATAATCCTGGGCTGGATAAGGTTCAAGGGCATAGATTTGATTTGGTTTCAACACTGGTGGGACCAAAGACAGAAACCCCCAACCCCCAGCCCCCTAAACAGTACTCTCACAATTTTGGTAGGGACATATCCCCATGCTGCATACCCAAAATCTAAATTCTATCTTATGAAGAAATTCACCATTATGGTACTGAAATGATCTTCTCTATACCTGTTTCTAAGCTTATCCTGGTCAGGGTTGTGGGAAAATAATGCTAATTATATTACTATTAGAAACAATTTAAGAAGAAAGATCATTATAGCTCTGTGTACATTTTAGTGGTGTTGGGGAAGCTACTTTTAAATGGTAGCTTTTCAAGCTACTTATGATTAAACGTAGCTAAGCTACAGCCAAGCTACTGTTTTAATATAGTAATTAGTTACACTGCAGGCTACAGAGAAAAAGTGGCTAACTGCATTGAAGCTATTTCATCCGGTAATACTTAATATTTGTGCTGTAGGAAACTCTTAAAGCAAATTAATTTTAAAAATGTGAAATGAAATGTTAAAAGCTGAAATGAAAATCTATATTTTTAACCATGTAATGTCAAATCACAATAAGGTTTCAAAAAAGTTTCTGTATTTGGTGTAAACCAAGAGTAATTCACAATTGCTGTGTGAAAATTAGAAGGGTTACAACAAAAAAATTAGATTTTGATCATCTGTCCATGAACCAATGTGCTCCTATGCCTTTCAACAAAAGTGCCTCAAATATTGTTTGCCGTGAAGTATTTTTTAACGTCATTAACATCCATCCCCAGAGTATTCAATCAAAAAACACCAATCAGAAACACTTGGTACTTGAAAATGTTAATAAATCTTTGTAAAGAGAGAAAAATAAAACAGTTCGTCTACTTACGATCGGTCATGTTAGCCCTTAATTTTATATGCAAAAATTATCATAAGTATTGTATACTGTATAATAAAATTATATCATCTTTAAATCATATTGTTTGGGGGTTTTGACCTTTTTATCACCATTTTCTTAGATCATTATTGTTATAACCTTTTTATCACCATTTAAGCTGCTATGACTCAAACAGATACGAATGTATACTGTACCGTGAGCGCTGCGAACAGTAGCCTGAGCGCGAGATAAATGAATAAGCGGAAACTGTCATCTAGTCGCGGCCACACATTTGCGGTCTCAGAATGGTCGTAAAGTCGATCAGTCATAAGTCGCATAGGTTGTAAGTCGGCGACGACTTGTAGCATTTTTTTTTTTTACGGTGTAGCGTTTTACCACGTTACATCGCTATTTGTAAAAAATAATATATAGTTACTGGAAAAGCTACAGCGTTTTAAAAGTAGATGCGCTACTGAAAAAGCAGTTAAGTTAGTAGCGCGCTAATTTTAGATAGCTACTTCCCAATACTGCATTTTAGTTTTGCTTGCTTGTACGGGCCCCTTTTCTGATGATGAGAAATCAGGCTTTGGGACCTGCAGGTTACCATGTGCTGTCAGTCACAGACTGGGTAACCAACGGGGAAGGGAGCTAACTAGATTGTGATTGACAGCTCACAATAAACCCACCCTCTGTGGCTTTCAAAAGATCATCATTTCCGTCATAACATTTTAGTGCCACGCTGATAACATGCTACTTAGAAGAAAATGCTGGCATTTTAGTACTTTTAAATGACCTCAAAAACAATGATTAATTCCATTACTTCAAGAACACCTGAAAGTGATTTCAAGAGGAGGTAGTCATTAAATCTGCTTGGAATCAGGAAATGCACCCCATTGCAGAAGCCTGATTCTTAAAGGTGAACCACAGCTGACGATGAGAGTTTGTCAAAGTGTCTCACTCAAACTTTTCTGTTTCTTTTGTGAGTAACGTTCACTTTTATGTAGAAGTGTCCTTGAAAGGCCCTTAGCCATGCTTTGTGTGGGATAAACTGCTCACCAACTGCTGTCTTTCAAGCAAGCAGTCAGACTGTTAAAACCAATAAGAAAATTGCTGAATGTTGTTTGAGAATCTTACAGACTCTGTAAGGATGTTCTTTTGTTCTCCTTTTTGGTTCCCTGACTGCTTGCTCCTGCGTCAAGAAATGCGTCAAGTTTAGGTTTTCAAGGGCCTCGCTCAGGGGATTTGATCTTGGGATCTGAACTGGTGATCTTTTGATCACACGCACAGCATCCTAACCTGCTGAGCCACACACCGCCCCCTAGTGTTAGGTGCACATAGTGGCACATGGTTTCACAGAGTTTTTGGATAAGAGGAAGAAAACTAAAGCATCTTAAGGAAACTTCAACAAATGGAGGGGAAGCATGACTCCAGGGCTACCCGGTGAGTTACTGTGATTTTTATTAATCTTTTTTTTTTTTTACTTTGTGAAGAATGTGCTTTGTTTTGTGATGACATTGCTGTAAGCACAAGCTATAAAGTGATTTTGTTTGTATTTATATTTAGTCACAAAAGCAAGACAGAAACAGTCCTAAGGAAATGTTGATTTCCTTAGCCTGCAATCAAGCTGAATTATATCCCCATTCATTAAACACAATTAATTCAAATGTTCTCCAGTAGTTTAAAATGGAATAGCGAGCAGAAAAAACTACATGCGATTGCATAACCTGCTGTGATGTTGGGCACCTGTTGGTCCAGGTTGGCCTTATTTTTGTCAAATGGATCTCATTATAAATAGATGGAGTTCTGAAAGGTTGTAGCAATCAGTTTAGGGACAGCTCGATTTAAATGACAGCACATAATATTTCTGCTCACTGTGGTTATCAAGGCTGTCGATTTCCATACCCAGGATCACGATGGGCCTGAAACTTTTCAGGAAGCTGATGGCACAAGACAGGGGACATCCACAGGAGGATGCCTGTCCATCATAGAGCACATTCACACTAATGATAATTTAGAGACACTAGCTAGCCTCACTGCATGTCTTTGGACTATGGGATGTGTCCCTCATGATGTGAGCAGAGCATGCAAACTCCACACATACAAAGCAGAGGTGGAACTCGAAACACCAACCCTAGAGGTGTCAGCCACCTCACCTCCCTCCTTCAGTATCATCTCATACTTATTGTAAATACATTGGTGATGCTGGGGCAAACTGAAATGTTGGTCAATGTAACCAAACCCACGGTTAGACTGAAAGACCTTTGTCTGAGTCTTGTGCCAGTAGCTGCTGCATGCTGCATGGTCTCCCACAAAAATAAGACTGTCCTAAATCACTCCCCAGGTTTTCTTAAAAAATAGCTATTAGCATATAGTCTATAGGAGAGTTTCAATTTGCCTCTTCTATTGTTTTTGCTGACAGAAGATCACTGTAAACTTTCTGATGTAGTTATCTGGACTTGACAGTCTGTCATGCAGTATTTAATATTTGCTGGGATTTTATTTTTTATACCACTTTATGTGGTTTGATTGCCAGAGCACCATGGATCCAGTCCAATTTGTGACTGGTTTTCCAGAAACACAGTAAAAGTGTGTAACTGTCGTAAGCATGAGTGTGAGCAATGACTCCAGATTTCAGAGTGCAGGACATCCTGAGCTAATAGTTACCGAGCAACAGAAAGGCACAATGTGTGCTAACGAACTTCCCTGGGGAAACCCTTCACTTTTTACCAAGACGAAAACACGAGAAGGCCGTTTGCGCCTGCGACTGGCTAGGGGGTTATTAAAGACATGAAAGGGTAACCTGGTTAATCATCTACTGTTTGTGCAGTGGTGGTGTTCAGGTATCACAGAGCCTTGTGCTGGCTGGTTCTTAATGGCCAGGGTGTCTCTGAGGACCACAAGTGTGACAATGAAACTGCAAGAAGCCAATTCATGTGGTCCGTTTAGATTCCTGCAATGCTCAGTTATTACATGGGGCTGTAATGTAGTGTGAGACTCTTATGAAACTACCCTGTGAATGAAATATCAATGGGCCTCATTCACCAAAAATTCCTAAGAAGAAATTTCTTCATTCTTCATAAAACCAACTTACACAGTTTTCATAAAGTTTCTGACATTTGCTTATTTGGGATTTGCTCATGGGTAAGAACAGAATCTACACTTACGCACATTTGAGTACTGGCAAGTTTGTGAAAAATAAGTGCATTTTGTGTTTTCTTGAATTCTACAGTTGTACACTATTGTAGGATTTGTATCATTTATAATATATTCAATGTACAATGTGTTCAATTAATTGTTCATGAATTGTCATTTATATAACTATTGAATTATAATTAATCACCATTAAATTATAATTATTAAAACAATTATTTTGTGACTTATTATTATCTTAAATAATTATTACTGAATGAGTAATAGCATACCATTCATTTTTTTGTGTTATTTTGTATCCGCTACTGATGCCACTAAGTATTAACAGCTTATTTGCTGTTCCCTTCCTGCAGAAGTACTTAAATCTCAGACCTACTTAAGCTTTTCCTGAGTCCTGTGCACCGCCATCTATTGATCTTTGTTTGTGCATTCTTGACTTTTCTCTTAACTTTTCCTTATAATTTCTGTGTTAGATTCCTGTCTAATAATGAGTCTGCTAATTTCTTCATAATTTCATACACTAAGGATGTGCGTCTTCATCTCTGAGGCCAATGCAATACACATCTTGATGCACTGGCAACAATCCGATCCATTAAAGATACGTATGAAGCAGCTAGCATTGCGATACGATATGATTCAGCCTTATTGTGATGCAGTGTGATTTGACACGATGCGATGCAAAAGAGTATGATGCTATGCAATTCAATATGGTGTAGATAATCTGATTTTATTTCTTTGGTTCTAAAGCAGACAGCAAATCATAAATAAATAGCTAAAAGTGCCATTTTTACTTCACATAGTTCGAAATAGTAAAGGCATAGGGCCTCTACTCATAGTGATACATTAATAAATCAGATTTTACTAATGCAAAGATGTTAGGAACGATGCACCCTGAGTTCGTCTGAAATTGTACCAGTGCACGTTTTTTTAATCAGGGCAGTGCCCCGATGCGAATCGGCGAATTGTACCATCGCTAGTGCACACGACCCTGCAGTCTCACGCCCTTTTATGGGGATTGGTGGGGCGTTTATCTATGCGTGCACTTTCATTTTATGAGGAAAATGGGATTCATCATTGTAAGAACATATTTGCGGACAATTCTGCGATTTAAGAACACGTCATGAATCTGACGTGAACATTTCTTAGGAACTTCTTATGATTTTTCTCAACATCAAATTTAAGACAAAATTTAGGGTGATATTGGTGAATGACACCCAGTGTCTCTAGGTTGGTTAACTGTTTAGCCTCATGAAGATAACACGTCACCTCAGGCTGTCTTTGTGATAAGTTTCACCTTTCGTTTCAGGTTATTGCTTTGCTGTCATGCTGTGTGTTCCCCTAATTAAGTCATAGCTTTAATATGCCGTCCTGTGCCAAACCATCCTTCCTGCCAGAGAGTAGCAGGACTTGCTCCTGAGAATTGAGTGCCAGGCACCCCCCTTGCTCCCGTGCATGTTGGCACCCTGGTGTCTCTCACCGTAGCAACGCCTTATCTCGAGCGACGGCTCTGAGTGTCTCTCTCTCTCCCCCGGTCACTCCTGAGCTGCTTGTCTGCTGCGATTGCCGGCTTCACTGCATCTTAGAGTAAAGCGTCCCACTAGAAAAAAACCAAGTTGCCTGCTCCTGATCTTCTGGCAAGTCCACTGCTTATTCTATGTCAGTGCACTGATGGCTGTTTTTCACTGCAATGTGTGCAGTTCTCACCAGTTTGTATAACAATGATCCATTTTCAAACGTCATATCCTGGACAGGGTTATGGAATAATAATACTAATTTTATTAGTATTTGAAATAATATGAAAAGAAGGATCATTAACACCTTTTTAGACGCTTATTATAGTACTGTTATACAGAGTAATTGTTATAGGTGCTTACTAGAATAGAGTAACCGTTTATGCTAATTTTCCCATTTGTACAGCTGGTCTTTTCAGCATTTAGTAGGGCATCCAGGTTGAACACCTGCTCAGAGACAGAACAGCAGAGACCCTCCAGGAATTTGAACTGCAAATTTCACATTTTTAATTAAAGATTCTGCCTCTTACTGACTGTCAATAATAATTGTTAACAAACAGTCCGGTCGATACACGTCTCCAGGCAATGCGTATGCAATTTTATGCCTCTTTGTTATCATAATATAAACAGCAGCTAAGATTCTGGATAGCTGCGGCTAAAACATGATGCTGATAATTGCTGTGGACTTCTGGAATTTTGTTGATGGTGATAAATATGTAGAATGACCTGTGAGCACCGGTACGGCGTGTGACACAAACAGGAGTCCTTCAGGTCTCTGTTCACTGCATTTTCCCGCATCCATCCAGAACCAAACTATCTCGTTATCAGAGAGCAACCACTTGACCCACACAGCTGTGAAATGGGCCTCGGTGGTGCTATTGATCTGGGGAGTGTCTCTGCCCTGCCTGTGATGGACTTTCTCTCTCCTGCTTCTGCAGAGCTCTTATCCCTGGGGTAACAATGTCCTCAACCAGCCTGATTTTCACTATAAGATCGTGTTCATTTTTTAATGTTACGATTAATCATTATATGCATTTTATGTTTTTGTCATTTATTTTTTATGCACATATTGTCTCCGACTTACAACCTATGCGACTTACAAAGTTAACAAAAAAAAAATTAAGTTAATGTATGTAAAAATAAATTTTGAGCAAATGCCCAGCAGTGCCATACTACCTAGTGTGCACTGTACGATTGTTGCCATGGGGAAGTATTGTACTGTATGGCAGTGTGACCATCCCAGCCTCATGTGCATCTTCTAGTCTCATTCTCACACCTACAAGTCATTATTCTGACATATGTCCATTTTCACGTACGACCTGTCTGTCAGAACAGAAGAGTTGTAAGTCGGGGACAATCTATATAAACATTTGAATGATATATTTACTTATTTATGAAATGTATAAATCAGCTCACGTTCTTTTCTTTGTCAGGAAACATTACAAACTTATTTTAATTATTTATCAGATGCTTTTATCCAAAATAACATACATTTTTTAAAAAGAGCAGGGTCAGACAGTCCCTGAAGCAACTGTTGGTTAAGGGCCTTAATCAGTGGCCCAACAGTGAAATCACATTGCTGACTCTGGGATTTCAGCTGGCAACCTTCTGATCACGGGCACAGTGTCCGAACCTGCAGAGTCACACATGGTTTGCACCACCCAAGTTATTTAAACTCATGAAATGTGTAGGATATTGATCCCCTTCATTTCCCCACTCGTCCCACACCCTTTATGTCAACCTGCATGTGTGGCCGAAACTTGCCACAATTTCAGAGAGATTCTCAAAACAGCAGAAATGACCGAAGATCTCAGATTTCCATTCAAAGATGTCTTTTTATCCAGCACAATGCAAGTTTCAGCCTCTAGTTAGTAATGTGTGATGTAATATGGCCAGCAGAACAGGAAGCATGTTTACATCCAGCAGCCGGGACAGAGTGAGTGTGGCCATAGGAATGAGACTCTGCAAGCACATGACCTGAAAACCAAAGCTGGCTAATCAGAGGCCACACCTGCCTTGAAAGCTGGACTCAGCATTCCAACTCGTAATAAGATTACAGCCAAGCTGGGATGCTGAACTCCATGTTAAGCCACCACTGGCCTGAGAAGGACCCTTGGGCAGATGCTGGAGATGGAGCAGAGCAGAATCACCTCTAGAAGCTACCCAGCGGGCTGGATTATATTGTATGTACCCCGTGATGATAGATGGCTACACTGTCCAGGATGTGTCCCCTGCCTTGGGTTTGGAATAGACTCCCGGCTCATTGTCAGTCTGCAGTAGATTAGCAGCTGTGTGGACATAGGAATGGATGCTGTGTGTGTGTGTGTGTGTCCCCACAATGTCAGAAAGACGTTATTTTTTGTTGTGGGGACCATTTTTTCGGTCCCCACCAGGGGAAACTCGGTCTTCTAAAAATCTGTGACTGCAATCATCCATCCATCCATCCATCCATCCATTGTCTATAACCGCTTATTCCATATGGGTCGCGGGGGGTCCGGAGCCTATCCCGGA
>JAAGVU020000040.1:30792980-30805556 GCA_011763525.2 Mormyrus iriodes
CCCGGGCGGAGACGTGAACCCTGATCCCAGAGGTGTGAGGCAACAGTGCTAACCACTGCACCACCGTGCCGCCCCTTACTGCAATCAAAAAACTAAAAATGCCAAAAATCTTGTTTGGTTAGTTAGGGTTAAGGTTAGGACTGGGTAGGGGTTAGGGTTGTCATTGTTGGGATTAGGGTTATACCCATAGAAATGAATGGACGGTGCCCACAAAGATATGAATACATAGTTGCATCTGTGTGCGTGTGCATGTACATTACCCCCTGCTCTGTGCTATACGTCTTATCATCATCAGCATCAGGCCACTCCAGCCTCACCCTAGTATTCCTAATGGTCTGAGCACACAGGCCACTTGTTTGGTTAAATGCCTTCTCTGAGGGAAACACCTTCTGCTCCTCTCTGACGCTCTACACCCACCCCCATGCCTCCCATGATATCTGGCATCATGTTCACAGGCAAATGATGACGTGAGGTCGGTCTGACTTTCCTGTTAAGTTCTCCTTTATTCTTCAGTTGCCTCTATAATGAACCTTCCTACAGTGATGGGTGGGAGGGTGGTGGGCCGAGGTCATGCTGTAGTATAATTACTGTGCTGTGTTTAAGACGTTCAGCAAATCGGAACATGTCCTTTTTTTAACGTTTTTGCAAACGTTTCCTGTAACTTGCTTGTTGCTTAGCATGAGCAGTCAACTGTGACTCCAGCTCTTATACCTTTGCTTTATGAAACAGTTGTTCATCATATTTTGGCCTAAAAATACACCTAGATTGTGCTCAAATAAAACCCACTTTTCTGGGTTACGCTTGGCCATGGGTACAAATTAGTGCAGGGTCTGTATTCTCAGGAATGGCATTTGAGGTCCACTTTAAAATCATGTATCATGACAATTCCCACCGTTTCGTGCCAGGTCAGCATGCCCCAGCACATACCATGTACAAAGTACACAATCTTCTGGCCTAAGGCCTAAGACAAAAACAACACTCCCCTGATCCTCCAGAATCTTCTTGCCTAAGGCTTAAGACAGAGCAACAATCCCATCACCCTTCCTACCCCACCTAACCTTCAATTTTTCTTCCACACCAGCCCTCCGGTTGTTCTGGACCTATGGCCTGCATTTCATTACAGGGTAAAACTGGCCCACTCGCAGTAAACACAACAGCAGCTGACTGAAATGTCTTCTTGGACACTGCGCTCATAGCAGGACGTACGCCAAAGACTTCTTACATGCAGTCCTCACCTGTTGAGCCTGTTCCCTGTTAATTTGCCCTTCCACAGTTGCTCTGTATAGCAAAGGACTTACTCCCCATGTCCACCTCCCTTTCATCTCCCGACCCCCGGAATGAACCTCAGAGTGGTTTGTGGGAAACAAGAATTCCCATGAATTTGGCTTACGCCCTCATCCGATCAAAATATTCTGAAACAAATGATGTTTGTGGTACTAGGCCTACCTGTGTTGTGTAACATGATATGCCCAGAGACACGTTTCTGACTGTATGTACAAACAGAAAATAAAGTATCTTTTATCCAGAGTTATCCCACACTTAACCTGCTAAATGGGGTGATTTACATCTACTGCATCTCTCTCTTGAGGCCTCATTTTCTCCTCCTAGAACTTTGACCATCAATCGTTTGCTCATAAGTCTAGTTTGGTTGTTTTCAGCCATTTTACAGGACCAATAAGCACCTCAGGCAGAAAATAAGGTTTCTACTTGCATACCTGCCCTGAGGGCAGGAGCTGCCGGGCAGGGGGGTGCCTCTCACCGACCTGGAGTCACATGAGCCCACACAGCCCTCCACAATAATAAAAAAATGGTGTGTTTTCCATTCAGGCCTGTGCCGGCAAGAGAATCTGGGGGAGCGTGAAGACCAGAATGTTAATGGGTGCAGGAGGGAGAAACGGGGATTTTCCACCTCACCTGCAGCCCCCCCCCCCCCCCAAGAGCAAAACACAAAGATGGCTTACAAAAGCGAGTGGGAGGGTTTCCTGATGCGAGACACAAAAACATGCAGTCATGCACTAAAGACACACACACACGTTTGTATTTATATCTTTGTGGGGATTGTCCATTCATTCCTATGGATATAACCTTAATCCCAACAATGACAACCATAACCCCTTCCCACCCCTAATCTTAACCATAAGTAACCAAACAAAATACAAGACTTTTGGCATTTTTGGTTTATTAACGGCAGTACGCAGATTTTTTTTTTTTAAAACTGTTTTTTATCACAGTAAAAAGAGAATGCACAGCCTGTCCTGTTAGCATTTACAGAGATCTTTAACAAGAAACATTACACGAAATGGAAATCTCCTTTATTTCATTAATGGGATCTTATCTTCGGTCCTGTTTATGGACATTTTATTCTAGTTTTTTAATATATTTACTAAGCAGTTTTGCATTAGACACATTACTTTATAGATACGCTGTTTCAGGTCAGTTGTTTTGCTTGCAGAAGGAAAATTCATCTCTGCTAAATCCTCTAACCGTACAATGAAATCTGCTTTAATACTCTGGCAGAGTCTATAAGACTCTACTGAATTTTAATACTTCGCCTTGTGTTTTTGTCAATCCTGTGTTTTCACAAGCTTACCTCAGCAAGCTCATTGTTTCTCTGCATGCTGAAATGTTATGCCTTCAGCCTTGGATGTTACTGACATTTATAAAGTTGTTGAGTGACCTAGTCTATGTTCAGGCTTGCCACCACACCACACTTTTTGTAAGGTTAGTCGACATAAAAATGCATATTTTAACCTTTGTTAAATAACAACACATTAATCACTGAAAATTATTTATTCTGGTCTTCTGTCCGAGTTCTATTTTGCTATTAATGGTTGCCTCGTCTCCTGGAAACCCTGTCATTAGATCACATGCAAATCATCCCCTAGAATGGGACCGGGTGAGGCAACATGATTTGGGTCTGTCACAGATAGACCTACGAGATCCTTGAGTCTGTTGATCAGAATATTGCTGGGGATGGGCAACTATGGGCACTCCTGTTTGCTGATTGGATGAAATGTGTAGTAGGAGGAGTCAAGTACAAACGCCAGGAATGGGAAGGAATACACTAAAAGACAAAAGCAAGCCAATGGATTTCAAGATAAGAAGCACGCATAGGATACTCCGTCAGGCCACAATGGGGTGCATGAGTGGAGCCTCTGCTCTCCTATGCTGGGTTCAACAGCCAATTGGGAAGGTGGCGGCAGGCACATGACCTGTTTCACTGTGCTTCCGGCCATGGCAATTGACAGAGTTTTGGTGACGGAGGCAGGAAATTCAAAAATACCAGTTATCCTGGAGTTGCCCCCATCATTAACCGATAAACCTTAAATAAACCCTAAAGGATGTATATCAAATTTGGATAACTGGTGCAATTAGGCAGATGAGATCTGTTCCCTAATCCTGAATTCAGAGAATAAAACGGGCACAGTCATGAATATGATGCACAGCTAACACTGATGGTGTAAACAGTATATGCAGAGCTTTTAATTACCAAATACAATCAGGTCTGTTTACTCACTCTCTCTAGTGCTTTTTATTTAGGATAAAAATCAATTTTGAAAAGATAGCAGTAAAATTAAATAAAAGTGTGAGAACTCAATGCACCATGCTATATTGCTATAAAACTATTTGTCCTGTCCTGAAATACGACATCGTAATGAGATTCTGGTGGCCAAAATAAAGGCTGCATGATTGTACCTTAATCAAATCATGGTTGCATATAGTTCAATCAGACTGGGCGCAGGGTTAGAGGTGAAATGCTTACTGATCTGCCAAGTCTAGTTTCGCTCTCTGTTCCCAGTGGAAGCTGCGAGGAAAAGTAATTACGGATCCATTAGTTGAGGGTATCGCTAATGAATGTGAATGTATCGATATCCCAAAAACACAGTGCCTGCTTCGTAATGGGGATTTAAAAGGATTCCCATGGGTGGCCACACTACTTTTTAACTTTTGCAGCATGGCATGGGTTCAAAGGCACTCAGGCTTCGATGATGTCACAGGTGAGCGCCCCCTACTGGTGAAGTTTGTAAGAATCTGGTCTCACAACACAAATATGTAGTGAGGAAGTGGAGAATTACAGTGTGAGTTGAGGTGTTTTGAGAAATATATGATGTTTCGACTGAAAACTGAGGTAAACCTGAGTTAATCCCTTGGCAGTTTGCGTAGTGACAAGGAAGGAGAACAGATGATGCAGTCAGCAGTATTACCCACACTTGGCCTGGTTGCCTTGTACTGTGCCTGAGCATTATTGTACCCCCTCCTCATTCCCCCGCTGGTCTGTGCTCACATTGTGCTTAACATTCCGGGCCCGAGCACGCTTCCATCATCACTGTGAGACTTTTTGTGTTGAAGAAACCAGGAAGAAAAGCGCTATAGCACAGCACTATGGAGTTCATGATTAATGTCCTTATTCTGTGGCTTATTTGGAGTCATTCTGGGCACAGTGACACACTGCCCTCTTATAGATTTATCAGGTATGCAATGGAGTGATTTTCATTTAATCATGCTGCACGTATAAAAGCATAGTCCTGTATTTTACCAAATATCTTAGAGTTTTTGTGTGTGGCATCTAGCTGTTCCCGAATACTCTCCTCAACCCAAACTTCTAGCAAACACTGCTCCACTTTCATAGGCAAAAGTGATTTCTTTGCTGCCATATTTGTTAAATATTTGTCGTGACCCAATCTGGATAGCCTACCTGATCCATTCTTTCCAGGTACAGTTCATGTAAAGTGTACATGTGTGAATGCAGGTGCCTGTTGCATCATTACATCATTTCCTATACTATTCCTATCTTTCAATATCATGTAAAGCTCTTTGGGGCAACTCTGTGAAAGGCGCTATATAAAAATAAAATTGATTGATTGATTTTATGTCTGTGTTCTGTGCTTGGGCATGGTTAGCGATCACACTAGTCAAACAAACTAGACATTGGGGGTCAGACACGCTGGGGCATGGTATGGATCGCCTAGTGTGAGAACAGCCTGAGTTCTTAAACACCTGGAGGACAGCTAAGGCATATGCTCATTTACTTTTCATTGATTTTTGTTCAGCTTTTAACACACTTCAGCCTTATTTATTGCTGGATAAATTGAAACAGATAAATGTAGATTCTTTTATTGTCATATGGTCTTTTTCTTTTTCAACTAACAGAATCAGGTGGTGGATTGGGGGGGGGTGGGTGAACAACCCTGGGCCCTGCACTCTAGGGGGCCCTCTGTTTTTTTTTTTTTTCTTTTCTTTTAAAGTAACAAGACATGTAGCTGAAACGTTCACTCCAAATCATTTACATAACTATTTTGGTTAATATATTATAATATCATAGTAAAACAAATTCCTGCCTGAATTTATCTGCCATAATTTGTTCACAGTTGTTTCATTTCCTGCTAGAGCAATTAGTAATGTGACATCAGCTAGTTATATATTTGCCTACAAGAAATAAGAAAATATGAAGAGAAAATATAAGCAGAGAGATGGAGGTAGAGTAACAGCAGAGGAAAGACTTTATTATGTCTAGTTCTGCCCCGCTGATGAACTATTTTTGTTGCCCCAGCAAGTCGTCTGAGGGAGACATTTCTACCGATGGTAACATTAATGTTAGCGCTTTGCATGAATCATTTACTGGCACTAAAATTTTAATATACAACAAGATATTAACGTTATTGGGCCCCCTGAGCATATCTCGCCCCCTAAGACAAAGCCAGAGTTCAACTCGTAAAAGTAAATATCTGATGTAATATCTGACCCTAAATCTATTATTAGTACACCTGTCCCCAAGGGTGTGTGAGCTGCCCAGTTCTCTTCACATTATATACAAAGCCATTCTTGGCTTATTACAGAGCCCAAAAGTGTAGAAAATCACTTTACTACTCCAAAATAAAACGGTTTGTGGAATGGGGTGATGCTCACCACCTTATTGCTAATGTGAAGAAAATGGAGGAGATGATATTTAATTCAAAATCAATTGGTGATCACAGTCCAGTACTCATCCACAATGTACCCATAAATCAGGTTCCGTCAGTGTTCACACTGACTTCACTCATACAATGTGTTCACATTGAAAACCTCTGGTCTAGGCTACAACAGAGGATCTACGTTTTAGGAAGGCTTAGACTTTATGGTGTAAATAGCAAACTTATGTATTCTGTTTTATCAAATGATTTTAGAGAGTGTAATTTGATATGGCATACATGTATGGTATGGTGACCTGTCAACAGTTGAAGTCTCACACATCTCATCCAAACAGCCATGAAAATTATAGGGGAAAAGGAAAATCAACTATTGTCATCTTTATATGAAAAATCAGTACTTAGGGAGGTACAGAAGATTCTGAAGGACCCAAAACACACCCTGAACCCAGAATGTGAGGTGTTGCCCTCAGGCTGACATTGTAGGGTGGCTGAACCGGTACAGGAACCTATTTATTCCATTCTCCATCAAGATATTAAATAACAATGGAAGTACTAAAAGCTTTGTTTTTTTTATTTAACTTACCATTTTACTACCTTCTGTTCTGGATTGATTATATCTGAAACTATTGACTTTATATTATCCTTTATTGTTTTAAAGAACCCCTGGTTGAGATCTGTTTTTTCTTCCCTCTGTTTTTGTATGACTGTGAATGTTTGATCTGTGTATTTGCATGCATATATAATGTGACGATGAAGTATGCCTTACCTTGTACCTTACCTTAAACCACTCCAATCAGAGTCCTCAGGCCTGTCCCTGGTAACTACAGATGCCCTCATGTGCCCACCCCCCCCCCCAGGACCAGCCTTGGCATCACAGTATAGATAAGACCAGTTCTGGGGTCACATTTGCCCAGCAGAGTTATTAATGTTCCTCATGGTACACATACACGGATCATTCAAACATTACATACGGTTATTGCAGACATGACCATTTGACCTTTAACCCCCAGAGGGTATTTATATGTTTCTCTACCTGCCTAAGGAGCTTTATTTCCTCTCTTCTATTGTCTTCAGATCTCTTTCAGCTACTCTAATGATTTTAACTGAGTTAGTAGTCGAGTTATTGAGGTAACCACTTTGGAATCGACCACTGATCTATTCCAGTCTGAACTGATGCATGTCGACGACTTTATTGTTAGATGTTAAGTGCTTTCCGTAAACCTAGCTGGGACAGACACAATTATGTTGCAGCTACACTGAAGTGAAAGCTAGTTAATCTGTTTTTGTTTTGATGAGGTTCATCTGCTTGAGTATCTGGTATCACAACAGCTGGTTTCCCCCCGGGAAAAATGGCGGGGAGGGCTAGTAATGTTCCCTCAGCCACTTAAACAAAGACATGGGGGATGACGCCCCCCATTATGTGAGATGGGTGACTAATGAAAGATTAAGGAGCAGGGAAAATGAATAATCGCGATTTAACCGACATGTGCGACAGACTGGTCACCTGGCTTGATGCAATGTGGTACGACCAGGCAGCAGGACCTCATTTCTGTGTATTTCTAGAATGGTGCCCCATTTCTGGGCAGCTTGGTACGATCTGGCAGCAGGGCCTCATTTCTTAGTTTTTCCAGACTAGTACCCCATTTCTGGGCAGCTTGGTGTGACCTGTCAGCAGAGTCTCATTTCTGTGTTTTTTCAGACTGGTACCCCGTCTCTGGGCAGCTTGGTACGACCTGGCAGCAGGTCCTCATTTCTGTTTTTCCAGACTGGTACCCCATCTCTGGGCAGCTTGGCGCAACCTGGCAGCAAGATATCATTTCTGTGTTTTATCAGATTGGTACCCCGTCTCTGGGCAGCTTTGTATGACCTGGCAGCAGGGCCTTCTTTCTTTGTTTTTCCAGACTGGTACCCCATCTCTGGGCAGTTTGGTACGAGCTGGCAGCAGGGCCTCATTTCTGTGTGTTTCCAGACTGGCACCCTGTCTCTGGGCAGCTTGGTATGACCTGGCAGCAGGGCCTTATTTCTTTATTTTTCCAGACTGGTACCCCGTCTCTGGGCAGTTTGGTACGAGCTGGCAGCTGGGCCTCATTTCTGTGTTTCCAGACTGGCACCCCGTCTCTGGGCAGCTTGGTACGAGCTGGCAGCAGGGCCTTATTTAAACATTTTTCCACATTGGTGCCCTGATACGCACCCACAGCCCCTGAAGTGCCCCCTACAGGAGCACCGTGGCTTTATTAGTGAAAAAATACCTCCTACACTCAGAGAAGCAGCTCTCAGTTTTGCCCCAACATCACTGAAGAGTTAAGGGCAACATGTGTTCCACTTACGAACCTCTGGGGTTTAATTTTCCCGGTTGTCAATCTGTGACATGCTAGTCCATCATGTAAAAAGTGCTTAATTTACCCTTGGACGTTCTTCATAATCGTATACATAAGAACTCATTAACCCTGTTAGGCCTGTGATATCTGTAGGTTCATGTCATAGTTCAGTATTGTTTTAAAGTGGCTGATTTATTAAGCAAAGCAGTTTAATAAGCAAATTCCATTTGTAAGACCCTGTGCCAGGTCAAACCAGGTGTAGGTCCATTTGTTCGCTTTAGCAAATTTGACCATGTTTAATTTAATTAAACTTTGCTAGAATGGTGCCTTTAATCTGGTTCAAAAAGCACAAAGAAGTCAGCGTGCTTGAATAAGTTCCAGAAGCAGCTGAGAAATTAATTCCTATTTCTGAAAAGTAAACAAAAAACATATTTTAATTAGTATAAACATTTTTGTTACATGAACACCTGTTTGAGTCCGGATCTCTAGAGATTAATTGGATTGGAGACAGCGCACACAGATGCTAACCTATCACTATCACATGCTGCATTATCGATTTGAGGTGGAAAACCTGTGACCCTCAGGGGTGACCTTGTGGCTAAGTAGTCATCAATCCCATGGAGCTAAATTGAGGGTTTGCACTAAAATCGATGATTGAAATCCCCCGTAGGGATTGCTGCTCCACTGATACTTTCCATTAGGTTATGATAATTCCAAACTGGACATTGAAGTGCACCGCAGCCAGATGTCACTCTCTATGGACTAATCCCATGTCTTTACAAGGAAATGGGCATCATGGGAGCATCTCCAGGCCTTCCATCACCATTTGAGTGTTTGTGGGAGAATGAAACTCCAAAACAGACAATAAGCCATACGTGAAGGATGCACGGCTCACTGATCTGCCGCTAGCACTTTATCGGGTCTATGCCAGGTACATCATAACTTCATGTACCAAAGCCTGCCCTCCTGAGGTGACAACAGGTCATACCCTTTGATGTATGGACTTCAGAGATGTGTCCAGGTCACCTGAGCCACTGCAGTCTTACACCCTTCCTGCGCACTTTAAACATGGGCTTCCAGAGGTGAAATCCCTGTGCCTCAGATTGAAGTTTGTGACGGTTTTAACTGGGTCAGGTGTTCAAACAGGATCCATCGCTGTAGAAAACCCCCCTTCCCCCAGCCTGCCCAATTACCAGGGAAACCAGAAACTGTCTAACAAACTTTAACAAAGAAGTTCTGGGTCCTCGTTTTTATTCCATCTCCTGGCAGAGCCAGCCGTTCAGCTCTCAGAGCTGGTTTTCTCTGCACTGATCTCTACGCATGTATGCATATATGTATATATATTCATTCAGAGATGAATGAACGAGTCCTGAGATGGATGAAACGGATCCTCAGCGCCCAATGCATATTTAGATAGAGAAGCTCCCTCCCTGTGGAATGAATTGCGTAGCTAACATCCAGAACAAACCCTTTACGCCACGAAGGAACATAAATCACCCAGTTCCTTCCTTTTTCAAAACCCTGAACCGCCTGTTGGCCGCTTACTTGTTCTGAAAACCCCGAGCTCACCCCCCCCCGGAATGCATGAGTGGAATTCCTTCCTAGCCCCCCATACATTATCACTGGATTTATGATTGTGCTGATTTCCAGATTCTTTTCATCTCAGTGAGTACAATGGCTTTCCTCATCGCCAAATCCTTGCTTCACACCATCTCCACTACCCACACCGTGAGACCTCGAATGGGAGGGAAACAAAATATTGTGTTAATGGACTGGATGGGGGGGGGTGGTTTGATGACTAGGTAAAATATCAAGTGCCTGAAGGAAAGTCCGCCTGGGTCCATGGAAAGGCTGAGAAAGAGAGGAATGTGTGGTTATTGGTAATGTTTGACATTTACTGTACATTAAAATGGCTTTTTTTGTGTCCCCTTCAGTATGATTCAGGATATAGGTTAGCATTTACTACTGGTGATACGCTGCTAGCTAAACGATGCTGTTTAATGTCTTACAGTTAACGAGTCCATAATCAGAAGGTCATGAGAAGTATAAATGTTTCACCCAAACAGAATAAAAGAATGATCTTATTTAATAATTTATCGAAGCCCATTTGGGGTCTTTATAATTTTGATGTGGTATATTAAATGGTTTAGGTGAAGATCCACTGCAGATGCATTTATTTTTATTGAAACTGCCAGTAATGATTTTAATAACTGAACATGAAGTACAGATTTTATATACATCAATGAGCCAAAACATTATGAGCACCCCCATGTGAAGTGAATAATGTTGACTGTCTCTTAAAAACAATGCAATTCACGAACTGGGATTTATTTTACGGTAACTTTGAATGATCAGGGATAAAGGTCTGAGTGAGTTTGACAAGGTCCAAGTCATTATGGCCTGTCGCCTGGGTCAGAGCACCTCAGAAACAGCAAGGCGTATGGGGTGCTCACGGTCAGTATCTGCTGAGAGCGGTTCGAGGAGGGAAAAACTGTGATCCGATGACAGGGAGTTAGTTGGGTGGCCAAGACTTGTTGATGCAAGATATAAACAAAGGCTGGCTCATTTCAAGTTAAGCGTTACTGTATAGTTTTTTTTCTTCTCTCAGCTGCAGAATACCTGGTCAGATATGGGGCTTTGATCTCACAGCCTGCTGGATCCCTTTCCATCAGCCAGCACCCCCTTCCTATTTGTCTGTTCCTTCGTGCCGAAGACAAAATCGTCTTTTGTTTTCAGTCCTCTCCCCATCCCCGAACCAGAACCCAAAGTCCCAGCATCATGTTTATCTGTCGGCACACCTTACGGTGACATTCAGGGCATGCTCTTGTTTCATTGCTACAGCAGGACATTTTACAGGAACCGTTCAGGCCAGTAACTTATTTAAGTGTACCATAACATAAGAGGGCCTGAAACCAGTGTCATTCATGTGAGAGGTTTGGGTGTTCAGCTAACATAGCATCTTCTTTCTGCATTTCAGCAAACATTCAGGGTGCCCCTGTTTCCAGCCATTCAGGGTCACCCTATTATGGAAGAAGAATATAGTGAAGCCTCAAGCCACTGTTAAGTGCCCAGGTGGTGAGCTGTCAAGGAAATCCATGCTGGACGGAGGGATGGGATTTTTTGGTCTAGTTTAATAATTCTGAAATAACTGAGGTGGTGAGAAGCCAGTCCATGGATAATTTATATGAGCTTTTTATATAATTTTATATGAACTCTGAATTTTAGCAACCGATGTAACCTGTTCGCTGTCACCTGCAGATTCAAATACCAAAGAAATCAGCTGATGATAGATGTCAGTTTAGAAATGTGTAGCAATGGCTCTGCTTTAATGAATAACAGGAACCCAAAAAACAGACTTGAAGAGGATCACAGAAAGGGAGTCTGACAAAGTGAAACAATTTATTACAAGTGAATAAATGAATTTCTGAAAACTGAAGCCAGCATTCAAAATCATTACCATTTTCCATTTCATTAGCTAGTTAATATAGCTGTGATTTGATTTGTTTTCATTGAACAACGTGAAACTGAACAGAAATCTCCCTGTATCAGGTGATTAATATACATTAATATACATGCAAAAATAAATTCACATGAAAATTCTACGAATCTGATTTCATTTTACTCTTTATCCTATTATCTGTTTGTCTTCACGATTCTCTTGCCGTGATCTATTTCCTATTACGTCACATTTCCTGTCATAAGCATCTACAACAGTGCTTCCAATCCCGGTCCTCAGGGACCCACAGACAGTCCACATTTTTGCTTCCTCCCAGCAAAAATGGGGACCGTCTGGCAGGTTGATGGGAGGGAGCAAAAACGTGGACCGTCTGTGGATCCCCGAGGGCCAGATTGGGAAACACTGGCGTACAACTCTACAATATATATACTCTGCATTAAATGTTAAACTTGAAATTTCACCCATTAATCAAACTGAACAGATACTGGTACTGGTACTGTAATCCAGTAGAACACTTCTATACTGTCATGTCTCATATCAGACACATTGTTCTCTCCCTTTCCCATGGTGAGAAATCACTGTAATGGCAAAAAGTGCAAAAACTTAAAAAATTGGAAGGGAGAGTTTCATAAACAAACGAAATATAAGAAGCAAAACCTGACCTGATTTGTTTCCCCTGAAGTAGAGAAGACATTTGCTATAAGGTGATATGCAAATGTGATGGAGAGATTTTATAAATTTCATAAATGTTATGAACATTCGGGCAGTCATGAATATTCATGAATCCCTTTTTAATTCATGCTTGTTTGGGTGCAAGTTTCAACAATGAGGTTTTATGTCCCTTGGTGTAGTAATGAAGGAGTTGGGGGCGGGGGGGGGGGGGGGGCCCATT
>JAAGVU020000040.1:30810512-30826450 GCA_011763525.2 Mormyrus iriodes
CTTTGCTCGAGGCTAAACAGATTCAGCTCAGCTAACCTCTCCTCATAAGACCTTCCTCTAAGACCAGGAATCATTCGTGTAGCTCTACGTTGCATCCTTTCCAAGGCAGCAATGTCCTTCTTAAGGTATGGTGACCAAACCTGCACACAATATTCTAGGTGGAGTCTTACTAAGGAATTATATAATCGTAGCATCACCTCCCTTGACTTACACAACAAATGTAAAAAAAAAACCCTGCATATAAAAACTACTTAATAAAAAGTATATAGAAAGTGGTGATGTTTAACAAGATAAGGTCCCATGTCACCTTGGAGAAGCAAAGGGTTCCACATGAAATGGAATCCATTGCTAGATAATACATTTCATTTTGCACTAAAGATGCCTGCTAACATATGAACTAATTAATAACGGTCCATCTTTACACGAGCAAGGTGATTCTTCACAACGCTTGGTTATTTAGAATTAACCACCACTTGAGAATCTTTTTCAGAATCCTATGACAGCCTTTCATTCTAGAGTGTCATCCGCTGGGGAAAAGATTTTAAACTCCATTTTATTCCATGGAATTATAATGTCCCTTAGTGTAGATCAGTGTTTCCCAAATCCAGTTCTTGTAGTCCCACAGATAGTCCATGTTTTTGCTCCCTCCCAGCCCCCAGTAGGGTTAGGGTTAGGCTTAGAAAAACTACTTAGTAGGGACCCAATAGCGAGCTGGAAGGTAGCAAAAATGTGGACTGCGTGACAGGGAATTGGAAGGTAGCAAAAATGTGGACTGCCTGACGGGGATCTAGGAAGGAGCAAAAATGCGGGCTGTCTGTGGGTCCCCGAGGACCGGGTTGGGAAACACTAATGTAGATGTCAGATAGAGTCTTGTGTTATGTTTGATTATGTTGTTGTCACTTCTACCTGAATGCACCAATCAAAGGAGGCATTGAGAAGTGCATCATCTTACATCACACAGTTGTAGTCACTGACCAGAAAAGACCTGGGAGAAATGAAAACGCCTCTCAAATTACACACATAAAGACTTTCTCAGTCATACAGAGACAAAATTAAGTACTGCAATACATCTTTTATAATGACCGAAATGAGTGGGCTGCAGGGAATCCTTTGACAGATTGACTTTAGATAAAAAAAACAGACATTATGGAGGGGAAAGACAGACTACCAAGAGGGAACATCTGTCTGGCTAGCCCACACACTGCATCCACTCCTGAATGCTCAGCCAGCCTCGTTTTGTATAAAGAACAGCCCTTTTCCCTTGATGGACACAGAAGGCCTACTGTGAGACCCAGGAGCCTCATTGAAATGTGTCGGTGAGATCAGTCACACATGGCCGTCTCACAGATTACAGGTGTGAATTGCAACGAGGTGATCCTCCTGTATTGAGCAGAGGTGGCCGAGCCTGTTTGGGGTGCCCTGTTTATAATTTTAAGAGGAAACTTATATGGATGACAGTCATTTTGGAGGGAAATTACATCAGTAAATTTAACAATGGGTCAGAATTCTAGCTGGACTGTGTGAATCAGCCAGGAATTTCAATTCTGTAACTTTACATATGACCTTTAGTTTTAGTCTGTAAACATGTAAATAATCTGTAGTCCCACACTTTTTTATTTTACAGCTAGTTTTAATGGGTGGTACTGACTGTAAAATTCAAATGTAACTTTATTTATTATTAACTTTTTTATTATTAGAATGACAAAGGTATCATGAATGACTGCAATGCATTATAAGAATATAAAGGTAAATGTAGGGGGGGGCTGCTGGGTAGATGCCACACACAGCAGAACTGATGTTTCCATGTATCTTCCAACCACTTCTCCCATTCAGGGTCACCTGGAGTCTATCCCAGGCAGCACAGGACACAAGGCTGGGGTGCAGCGTGGATGGGATGCCA
The DNA here is from genome assembly GCA_011763525.2 of Mormyrus iriodes. Classification (NCBI taxonomy): domain Eukaryota; kingdom Metazoa; phylum Chordata; class Actinopteri; order Osteoglossiformes; family Mormyridae; genus Mormyrus; species Mormyrus iriodes. Next base: position 30,812,413 of record JAAGVU020000040.1, read on the forward strand.
GTCCACCTCAGGGCACACACACACACATGCACACACACGCGCACACACACACACATGCACACATTCATACTTTTGGCAATTTAGAGACACCAATCAGCCTAGCTGCATGTTTTCAACTGAGAACATGCAAACTCCACACACATATATACAGTGACATCTTGTTTTTGACAAGTAGAAATGTCTGTCAAAATGTGAAAGGATGGAAATTGAATACTAATGGGATTTTCTTTCATATAAATCTCAGAATAACAGCCGGCTGGCTTCCAATGATACTCGCGATGTCATTGGCACACAATTTAGGAAGGATTTCCTTCAAAGCTGTGGAAGCCAACAGGACATACCAAAGCTTTTTACTTGAAAATGTTCAACATCCAGATGGTTCAACGTATGTGTCCAGTTGAATTTATGTCGTTTCTGGATATGACATTCATCCATCCATCCATCCATCCATCCATCCATCCATAACTGCAAGGGTGTTGGAACTAGGGGGGATGTGTAACCCCCAAAATTTAATTTGGCTTACCCCCCCCCCCCCCCCAATAATTTGGCTTTCGCATTTAAATCATTTAAATTATGGAGTTGTCTCCCCCATCATCAAACTCTATCGTACGCTCTTACATCACCGCCTATGCAGTACTGACTAGTGGTGTTCTGAATCTACCAATTTACTGTTAATTAATTATGTTGTTATTTTACTTTCTGATGCTGAATAAAGAGCTTTTTGAAGTCCTGGATATGGTTCTCTTTAAAAAGTGCAAAATCTAATCAGTGAAATGAATATTTTTGCTGGTTTGGTTTCTGCACGTGTCTTTCCCCTTGAGCACCACGGAATCGCTCTGGAAAACCCAGGATACAGCTCATTCATTACTGCGAGATACCAGCTGCCTGTCAGGTGTGTAACCATGAATATTAATACAGGAGAGGGCACAATTCACCAGTTCTGAGGCAGCGCCATGGAGATACTGCTTGTGTGAGAGAGCCCGTTTTAAGGCGATTAAAAATGCAAACAAAAGCAATTATTTTGTTTACAGCACAGTGGAATTACAGACTGTGTCTGTACTAAATACAATATCTATGTCTCTGGCTGTAAAGTCGTGATACCCTGATACACATACTGAGTTTATTAAGATCCATCTTCTCCTGTTGGGTCATGGTGAGCCCAGAGCCTATCCTTACAGGTTTGGGTGCAAGGCAGTTATTGTGTCTGCCATAGGGTATGCACACAATCAAAGAAAACACCAATTCACTTAAACCGCACTTCTTTGAGAAGACTTCCACACAAACCAAGGGGGAAATCACACACCCACACAGAGACAGCCAGGGCTGGAACAAAAGCTGCCACATTACCCACAAGCCTCTGCAATATCCCCAGGCATACTCTAACTTTGGTGTATCCCAGCATTATCAGACTTTAATACCGAGAAAACACAGATAAGTCGTATCTCCTGCCTCAAGGTACTTTGGACATTTTTTATGGCAGAAAATCTATTATACTATTACTTGACTGTTATAATAATTTTTTAAATATAGGATGATTCACCAGTCATACTTACCCTTCAAAGCTCTGCTGGCCCAATGGACAGGAAATGAGGATTCAGGATCATGGCAGGGACTTAACGGAAGGACATTGTGCCATTTCTACAATCTCTTTTTATTGTATGATACATAATAAAAATAACCATTTAGCTCGCCTGTAGTAGAGTGATATGACAATCTTTAGTCACCACAACCCATTTACCATTGATTTAAATTACTATTGTCTGAAGTAACATCAAGATGAACCATTTGTATCTGTCCTGGTTATATTGTTTTTGAGTGTTTTTAACATAATAACTCAAACCTTAATATGAAATCACAAATAATGATGAGCAGACCGGTGGCGTGATTCTGCACACCTTGGACATGTGTGATCTGCATCCACAAGTCTGGCTGACAGCTTTGCTTCTGGTCTTTCCTGCCATGAACAGCACCCTAACCAACATGTAATACAATCCCAAAATTGAGTATAAATGGCTCGCAGACTAACGTCAGTTGTAATTTTCACTAAACGCTTGCGAACGCTGAACGTGTTCCAAATCCATGCTCCAATTTGTCCCTAATCAAGTTACGTTAACACCTCAACGCCGCGTAATCGCATCGAGATGTCTCCAGAGACAGGCGAACAGCCCCCCGTAAGACCATGGTGACAGGTGGAATGATAAGTATTGACCGCTCCAGAAGGAACCACAGTTTCAGAGATCCAGGAGAGATGTCAGTTCATATAACCAGCAGATTCGCGGGTGAGAGAGAAACCCCTCCACCAGATGGGGGCGCTGACGCGTAACTCGAGGATGGATATTCAGACTGAGGAGGGCGCTCCTCGCAGGTCCGAGTGAAAATGAACAGTAATACACCACCAGACCAGCAGTGTGGGGGCAACAGCTGCGATGGAGTGACTAGCAGATGAACAATTTTCCATCACTCCGCTTCATCCCGCGCTTTCAGATAGGAGAGAAATACAGAAAGCCAGACTTTTTATTAACGTCGAAAGCGATGCCATCCTCTCGGTCCGCTGAGCCCGATCCCGTTGGCGCCTTGGATTTCACTTACCAATGTCTGATGGGAATAGATATTCCGAGAAATAGAAACCCATTACCTGTATCCTGATTTTGTAGCCATGACACAAGCAGGAGTAATTACTACAAGGGAGAAAGGCATTTCCTGACTGAAATTCTCCCCGTTACAGGCTGATCTACAAACGTGTATGATTATTTACATTTCATTTGTTTAGCAGATGCTGTTATCCAAAGTGACATTCCTTTTTTTGAGTGAGCAAGATCAGCCAGTCCCTGGAGAAACTGGGGTTATGGGCCTTGCTCAAGGGCACAGGATTTGGAGTGGTGACCTTCCAAACACAGCCGCAGTGTCCTAACCTGCGGAGCCACACGCTGCCTCCGATTATCCCTCTACAGTTGGCAGTTTGCTGGTGGAAGCATCCTGTCAGCATTTCTCTGTCATGCAGAGGAATTAGATGGGGAAACCCTGAGGTATGTGGGCTCCCCTCTAATCCTGTGGAGCTTCACGGCTGTGACTGTGAGAGGAGTCCCATCAGTCCTGAAATAGACTTTAAGACACCAGCCTCTCAGACTATGGCTATGGGGAGACAGGGGCGCTGTCCTACAAGGTGGCCATGCTAAAATCCCACACTGAGGTCTCTCATTTGTCTGGTGTCTCCTTAGTGTGCCGTTGTGAAAACCTTCTTGGTGGATGATGGTCTCCACAGGTTTTAACAACCTGCTTATTCATTTGGTCAATCGTTTATGGCAAGATATCGTTTTGAATGATGCCTGTTTAAACTAACATAACGCCTATATTCCCCACTAATAATCCACTAGTGGAAGGAAAATTTTCCTGGCAGAACCTCACAACCTGTGTTTCTCCATTATATATCTTCAACTAATAATTATGAGTTCAGGTGCTAATATTAGTTATTGATGAGAATAAGCTGAGAATTAAGGGTCTTATTCAATGGCCAGCCAGGAATGTGATTTTGAAAGAGATGTTTAAAGTTTGCCTGCACTCTGTGATTCATGGATGGTTCTTTCTGAGTCTGGTGAAGCACATTTACAATGAATCACGTTCAGATTTTCAACACGGTTGCAGGTCTGCTTGTCAAGCACGATATTTCTTGTTGGACATTTCTGGTGAGTGAAAACGCGTTTCATTTGTATCCTTGTGCCTGAGTCCACAATAGCTCATGGCACTGTAGATGAGTCACATGACTGTGGAGAAATTCACAGATCTGACACACTGCTTTCAGTCAATTTCCGCATTTCGGAATAAAAGGATTTTGTGAAACCTCTTTGAACCCCAGGGAGAAATTCCAAGCTCATGGTTTCAGTGGACAGGCCAGATAATCCTTGCAGTCCTGATTTCGAGGGTCCAGGATTCAGGCTATTTGAATGGAGAAAGGGAAAGGGTGAAGGATCAGGAGGACCCCCCCCCCGCCCAAATGAACCAGTCATTCATGAACACATCCATCTTCCCTAACTGTCTAACTAGTCCAGGCGGGGGATGCCAGTCTATTGTAAATCACAGCCACACACACAGTGGTCAGTTTAAAGAATCTATTCCACCAAACCAGTAAATTAAACTGTGGGAAGAAGCCTGCACAAAGATGAGGCGTGGCCCTGGAGGGATGATGCTAGCCAGCGAGCCTCTGTAGCGCTCCCTCTGATATCGCAATCTCTCTCTTAAAATGAACATCATCATGGCTCATCATATAACATATTCAGGCTGTTCCTTCTTCCAGTGAGGAGCGAGTGTTACAGGACACGTTTCGGGGGACTCCCCCAGACTCCCCCACCCCCCTGTCAGGACGTCTCACAGGCCTCCTATCTTGGAGCCGCAGGCCTCTGAAAAAAGGGGGTGGTCGCTGGAGAGGCAAGCGAGTGGTTTCCGGGAGCTGTGAATCTGTCGATAAAGAGATGGGGCAGCAGGGCTAATGTGATGCCAGTCAGTCCCTCTAAGACCGCCGAGAAAAACAAAGCAAAGAGTAAGGGCTGATTTCCCTGGAGATGTTTGGGAATAAAAAGTCAGTCTTGCATCATTAAAAGTGGATGGATGAGAATGTACCACTTCCATATGTGGCCTTTTATTTATTGTACTGTACATAAATGATTGTTTAACACTCAAGTACAATGCTATATTATTTCTTTCATAGCAGAACAGTGTCAGGTCAACACTGAGAGTGTTCTTTTAATGCTGTAATCCTGCAAGATTATATTAAATTAACACTTTCAGTGTTAAAATAACACTGCCATTATTTTCTCTGTCACATTACATACAGGTGCGGAAAAAAATTAAGAGACCACAGCACAATATTTTGTTTCACTAATTTCTCAATTTATGGGTGTACATCTGTGAATAATATATATTTTTTTGCAAACTGTAGCCTGGTTCTTGCTTTGTGGGACTTCAGTCCTGCTTCTAGGAGTCTGACACTAACTGTCGTAGCAGTGCACTTTACACCTGCACTTAATGTTTCCCATTCCTTTTGAAGGTCACTTGATGTCATCCTACAATTCAGGAGAAACTGTTGGATAAGTTAACGATCATCTCTGACATTATAATGTTGCTTCCACCTCGTTCTTGGCTGGTTTCTCGTTGTTCCCAGTGTCTCCTGCTTCACCTTATTCTTGTGTACTGCTGGCTTAGAAATTTTGAACCTGGAAGCAACCTGCAGCTCAGCGTAGCCTTCTGCCAGCAGAACCATGATTAAACCAGGATTTAAAAACTCTTTTCATTCACAACACGTATGCACCCCCCAAAACTGAGCCCTCACATACCATTTGAACAATTATATCTGCACTTTATGTCATCTGTGTTTACTATGCATTGTTCAGCTCCATTTTAGTACCTCAGTTAGACACTACCTTGTCTATGGAGACATATGCTGATATGTATATCTGTATGTGTTACTATGTATATCTGTGTCTAGCCTGTACATGTAATTTATATATGTTTGGATAACTTATGTATAATGTAGGTAATATAATATGTTTAATTTATGTATAATGTACGTAACATATGTCTAATCTATATATATTCACTTCCTCCACCTCTCCTGTCTACGTCTTGCCTGTTCTGGTGAAATCAGAACTGTATTATCATTTCCATATGTGCTTGCACATCGTGTTAATGACAATAAAAACTGAATTGAATTGAATTTTATTGAATTGAACTGAATTGAATTGAATTGAACTGAAAAAAAATCAGATTTTCTAAAAAATATAAAGTGGTCTTTTAATTTTTTACCACGACTGTATATGAAATTGATTACTTGTATTCGGACCATTAGCTATATTTTTATGAATAACAAGTAGGCCAAACGCTCACAGTTTCACAGTAGATCTCTTAACCTATGCTTCCCAGCATCTGTATTCGAGATCCTGAATCGGTCACTGGGTTCCAAATGTCTCCTCTGCCCACTGTGTGCAATCCTCACGTTACTGGGTTTGATCCCATAGTCCAACGTAACTTGTGTGACCTTAATTACTGTGCTTGTGTGTGACTGATGGAATGCCCTGCAGTATTATTGGTGATCAGCTGCCACACTCCCAGATAAATCATGAAGATGGATATGTGACTGTTTGCAGAGAATCATATTATTTATTTTCCAAAGTGAGATACAAGTGAGGAAAACTTGGGGTCAGAGAGTAGGGTCAGCCAGCGTCCAGAGCCCCTGAAGAAATTGGGGTTGTAAGCCCTGCTCAAGGGCCCAGTGGTGATATGATTAGATTACTATCCATGAGAATAGAGGCCACAACCATCTGGACATGGGCACAAAGCCCTAACATACCGAGCGAGATGCCACCCCACCACACTACACATTCAAGATTAGAGGCCACAACCATCTGGACATGGGCACAGAGCGCTAACATACTGAGCTAGACGCCAACCCACTATACTACACATTATCTCCATATTTGTGAACATCTTCCATCTTCTGTGTTCCACCTACAGTTCACAGGTCAGATATGTTGATGACACTAAATTGCCCATTTTTGTAAGGTGTTTTACCCAAGAATAGGACAATGACCCATCCAAGGTGAATAAGCTCTGTACCCTGTACTTTCTGGGAACTGCCATATATAGCAATAGATGGATGAAATGTTATAAACAGTCTACTGTCAAAAATTTTATAGCTAAAACGAACAAACAATTAAAAGCCTGGAAGTGTACCTCCAGTCACTTAACCAGAGAATGGATTCATCTAAAAACGTAAGCTGATTTTCAGTTGTTATTTGATTTGTGCTGAACATGAAATCATATTCAGTCAGTGCATAAAAATAAATCACATTGCTAATGTCAAGATTTATTTAATTAAGTTGATTTTCTTGCCAAAACATAACTTTTTCCTCTCGTGCTGAAAGTTTGTGTAAACTAAAGTGGTTCTGTCTGGACTTAATTAGGCTGATTTTAATTGGGTGAGAGAGCCGTCATTTTCAACAGATGGGGAGCTATTGGTGGGGTTTGATCCTATATGCTAATAAGTCCTGCAGCTGACAAATCTAAAAAGCACAATTAGAGCACTTGAGGTTCTGGACAGATGTACAATATCTCTGGGAACTAATGAGCCTCAGTATTGATGTTTACTGGCACGCCAGCCTGTTGATCATTGAAAAACAAATTATAATTAGGTGGAGAGTCAGGGAGAAAATACTACAGGATTCTGATTTAGTATGCAATGTAAAAAAGCAAAAAAATACTCTTAGATGGTTTAGTATAAAGCAGACAATGTGTAATGTAGAGGGTGTGTGTGTGTGTGTGTGTGTCTATATAGCACACAGTACACATCCCGGCCATAAAAAAGTGCAAATTCTCTGCATACCTTTTTTTGCCAGCTTTTTTTTTATCGTTTGTTACTTTTTTATTATTAAGTTTGCAGGAGTTGCTGCTTCAATTGCTCACAGATTGATTCGGCAGCAATGTTGATATTTGTTTCCCATGAATCTCAGGGGCCAGTGATGCTATGCTAAACTCCCTTTAGGAGTCAATGATAGTAAACAGGACAGTTAGCTTAGCATAACATAATGATATATATAGTACATGATGTGTGTGTATATATATAGGTAACATGATGATTTTTAAAGTACAGAAGTACATTTTGATCTTTTACTGAGTATATAAATACATTAGCTATTAAAACTAGTTATGGATGGTCTGTAGCTCTGTGGATTACAGATTAGTGCCTGTATCTTGAAGGTCATGGGTTCAAATACCATAGATGTCATCATATCACCGTTGGGCCCTTGAGCAAGGGCCTTAACCTCAATCGCTCCTGGGATGCTGGCTGACCCTGCTTTCTGACTCCAGGCTTACCTCACTCGCATGTCTCAATAAATATAGAGATATAATTAGTTATAAATCAATGGAGTTTTTGTAGGAAACACTCATTTTCCACCAAATACACTAAATCACCATGTCTGCCAGTGTGTGCAATGCTTGGAAACACACTAATTACATCGCTTTCAAAATGCGCTATCATAATTTCACGAAACGCACTCTGTGAAAAATAACCACTTTTATTAAGAGATTATCAGTTTATACTTTGGGAAAACAGAGGCTTTATTGAATAAGAAAAGGCATATTTACGAAACCAAAATGATAGCTCTTCTTGTTGAGTAGCCTTGCTTGCATTACTGTGCACTTTCTGAATGGTCGGGTCGAATGGCACATCAAATAGGTGAGTTATGTTCCTCTTAGCATACATACTTTCATTTTCTATCCAGTCAGGGTTGCAGTGGTCATTAGGACATAAGTACACCGTGGACAGGATGCCAGTGAATACCCACAAATTATGCAGAAAGGGATAGTTTAGAAAGCCTTCTATGAGGAGTGCACATCTCTCGCTAGGAGGACTGGATGTAAGAAAAGGCTGTGCACTCAGAATGGGGGCTGCATTCCAACCTGCAGCCATGGTGCATGGGGCGATGAAACTGCCTGCCGTATCACAGGGTCGCTCGTTTCAGTATGACTGGGACATGCTGCAAACCACATCTGACTCACAAACAGGCTTTTCAATAAAGAATTTTAAATTGCTTCTGTTGACCTTAATGTCTGTTGTCAGGTGAGACATTTCTTTGCTTTATATAGCTGAGCAATGCAGACAGTCAAGCACAAATAACATGTGTGTGTGTTAAAAATCACCAGCCAAATCACAGTGAAGTTTTGCTAATTGGTGAACAATAATTCCTAAATTAGTTAGATATTTGCCTACTCAATGCCTAAAATAAGAAAACATTTCCTGCTTTGCTTTGAACTGAGCACACAGAAGTGTGAAAGAAGTTTTAAAGGTGCGTGATGCTTAACGCACATTACCTACATATTTTTTTCAAAGGTGGCTCAGAGCTGTGCCTTTGTGCGCGCAGTAAAACAAGATACAGTCACGCTATTTAAACTATTATTTCCACTTCATCCATCTGCTTTTCCCCTTCGTATATCTATTATCTCCTTGTAGTGAAAAACCAGCAACAATGGTTGCAATAAAGAGGTTTGAGGGGTCCTGTTTTTACAGCCCCTAGCCTGATAGATACCTTTTCGAAAGAGGGTTGGTGTCCAGGAAGTGCAGAGGCATTATTTACCTCCATGAAAGGTTGCTTATTCCCTTACGAAGGGGCTTTCCGTGTCATAGTGGGATTACTGTGAGGAACATCCCCTGCAGCCAGCGAGCTTTTCGATGCGTCAAAATCAGCTCACTGCAAAACGACTGTAAGAAGACTGTGGCTTGCAAAAGACGGGGGTGGGGCTGAATTACACATACATCCAATTCTCATTTTCCCAAACTTTGATACGCTCGAACACCCCCCCCCACCCTGCTCTCATCTTGATTTAAATTCAGGACAAAACACAAACACCGTAGTCTCCTCCTGGGAGCGCTGCAGAGTGACTGCGGTACTCCACAAACTCGCTATGGATACCTTCTGTTAGATCCCAAAAAGCACTCACTCACAAAAAGCTAAAATCCACAAGGTTAATACACAGCTTTTTACCCAGACTATTTCTGTGTAAAAATGTGGGGTGGACAGAAACGTGATGGAAAGAAGGGACTGGGAAAGATGGGTATTTTAAAGTCATAGGATGGTACAGAAAGGGTAAAATGGATTTCAGATTGTGGAAATGGCTCAAGCTAGGTATCAGAGTCTGGATGGGTTTATAGCAGTGTTTCCCAGGTCGGTCCTTGGAGACCCACAGACAGTTCCCCCAGCTATGGGTCCCCAAGGTCCGGATTGGGGTTTATAGGGTTTATTGGATAGAACGGAATCGACCGTATATCCTGAATGGGAGTATGGCGCAGGTGAACTTCAGGGTCTGCTTGTCCCCCAGGTTCACTTTCACTCACTGTTCCTGTACAGTGATGATGACAGAAGATGGACCCGCCCCTCGGCCACTCAAGGTCGACTTTGGTACATGCTCTGGCCAGCTGTGCGTCCAGCTGTTTCATGCACATGCGACGGCTGGTGGTAACATCTCCCTGGGGAATCAGCGGCAGCTTTGTAAAGGCATGTGCTTTGTAAAGCCGTTCTGGGTCATTAAACCAGGGACCTGCTGCCTGACCACATTCCCTTCGTGTGAGTGCCGGTGCTCCAGCCTGGTGGGAGGAACACTCACAGCAGTCCCTTAACCTGCCTAAAGAGGCGTAAGTGAGCTGTCAAGTGATATTGATGCGGGCTGGTGCTGAGCCTTCCTCCTGCCTAATCCTGTCCCACATGATTTCCAAGAGGGACAGTGACAGCAGAATCTCGTGGAAAAAAATTCAGAATTGGTTTCTGGTGTCAACCCATGTACCGCAGTCATGTAACCGTTGGGGTCATGTGATCACCTGCAGGCCAACATACTTACTGATTCTAATGAATTATTTTCTACAGTGGTTCTGCTTGAGACACTGGATCTTTAACTTTATTTGTATTAATGACATGAGCATATAACGACATAAAAGCAATAATAGCAAAAACAACGTAAATGAAAACAAATATCTGCAATTATAATATATTATATAATAATAATAATAAGTAAGAAGCATAAGTTTCATTTGCTTGTTTTTAGTGGCCTTTACATAGCAAGGAAACCCCCCCCCCCACCACCCCACACACGCACACGCACACGCACACACACACACGCACACGCACATTCGTCTGATTTTCCTGATGTTCCTGATGGCCTACCTTCTGGAAACACCTGCGGAGAAAGGAGGCTTCCTGATTTAGCCAGGTCATAAGCAAGCAGTTGTCTCTTATCTGTGGAAACCTATCATTTAATCAGGCCATATGGGTAAGCAAGTTAAGCACTCGTTTAAAACACACCTCCCATCGGACGTCTCGTTTATGATGAAATCTGCAGCTAACGCCTCTACGGATTCCACATAGAACTTGGCACGTGCTTAGGATGTGTATTTACATCACTGTCCTCTGTGTTATTTACCTAGAATGTCTGAACGATGTGAAGCAGTTTCCAGAGTTCACATGCCCTGGATGTTAGTCCTGTCATCTGAGCAGCACTGACTCCAGCCAGCCAACCCTTTCAAAGAACCATACATTTTTCAGCTTGACTACGTTACTTCTCATTACTTTTGACCACCCAGCAAATGTCAAGAGTTAAAGGTAGGCAAGTAATGATATTTTAATAGGAGCAGCATTCCCAACCCCCACCCCCCAGTCCCCCAATGGATGGAGCACAGTAGCACATTTTTTTTTGTGTTTTTTCAGACACAACAGAAACATTGTACAAAGCCTAAGGCTTTTCCTGTTGGTATTTTAATGCAGTGTTTCCCATTCCAGTCCTCGGGGACCCTCCGACGGTCTACATTTGTGCTCCCTCCCAGTCTTTGTCTGTGGGTCTCCGAGGACTGGATTGGGAAGCACTGTTGTAATGTATAGGTAATAGAGCCTTAGAAAGTGGGAAAAACTTGAAGAGTCTTCACAGAGAAAAACAGTAAAACTTGATAGGCAGACCCTGCTCCAGAGACGAAGCAGTTTACCTTAAGCAGAGCAGGACTGTAATAGGAGACGATCTCGCTGTCTGATAAAAAACATCAGCCGGACGGCGAGGCCATGTGGATAAATACAGCTAGCATAGTAGCAAGCTATAAAAACAGCCTGATCCACGTGGGTGGCTGAAGGGCCATCACGTGCTCAGTATGCCGAAATGCGACGGGGGCGCCCTGCCTTCCGCCCCTGGTGTGTGCGGACGCATAAGAGAAAAGGATCAAATGTCTGCTTGTTTACACTCTCAATGCAGATGTCAAGCCTCCGCAAACACTGTGCATAATTCTGCCCCACAGTCACATCTTACACCATCACTCCCTTAAGTCTGACCTTCGCTAGCAACAGAAGTTTTGTGTAAGCTAGGAAGGTAAGGATGGAGGACATCAGTGATGTCTCTCTGAATTCCCCCCCCCCCCCCCGCCATCGCTGAGGGTAATGTTCTTGGCTTGATATCCTCAAACATATCGTGAAACGTGCCACAGGGGCAGGCTTTGTTAATGGCTCTCGCTAACTTTGGAGTAAAACTGACAGAAAGGCTTGGATTCGACAGCTGTCACTCTGACCGTGTGATTGACTGACTGTAATTGACTTACAGTAATGGGCTGCCTGGCGCCCTCTGGGCGTGATGCCCCAGCCCTCTATTGCCTCAAGTGTTTATTATGCTAAGCCTGAAACCAAATTGAGAAATATAGTATGTTTTTTCCAGGATTAAAACTATATTGCAATTTCAAGTATGAACAACTAAATTATACCTTTCAGTGTCTTGTTTGTCCTTTGTATGTAAGTATCCATCCATCCATCCATCCATCCATCCATCAGTCCCAATATAAATTGTTTTTATATTTACCATCTAAGCTCAGTATGAGGTACCACACTCAGAAAACAGGCACCTGTCAATAAAGGGCTACATTATTACTACAGTTACTGTGAAATCCTGCACTGGATGCCACAATGTGTTTCATTTATGGGATGGAGTCTCTGCTGGCAGAAAAGGGCCTACCGCTTGTTCACCAGACGACTCCCAGCTAAGGATCTCGCTCGGTGGCAAACGCAAAGTGGGGTGGGGCCTTGGGGGCAGGAGCCGTGGAGGCATTGGGAGAATGTCTCATCAAAGCGGAGGATGGCGCAGTTCCTCGACTTTTTTTCTGGAAATCTGGATTTGTTGGCGTGGGGGTGGGGGGGCTCCCGGCTGGCTCCGATATGAAAGTCTTGGCAGAGGGTTGGGAAGAGTGGCTCTGAGCAGGCGGGTCTTTGTTCACGCGGGATGGCGGCTGGCACACGAGCAGATCAAAGGAGCCCCGCTTCTGACAGAAAGATCTAGAAAGCGACGGGTCTGAAACAGAAACAGACAAACGCAGCGAAGCATAGAAATCTGCTAAGATAATCATTTGCTTTGAAAGTTTGTAAGAAAAGCTCATTTTTATAGGGGGAAAACAAACCTAAAAATATACGCTCCACTTTCAAACTGTGCCTGGTTTAACATTCAATGTGGTGAATTCCTTGCACTGCAGGGCAGAAAATAAAATGGTTTCTCAGAAACAGACCTTTCACGGTCAAAGGGGGTCTTTCCTGCGTCACATGAGAGCCTGAGTGTTGCCACAAAATGGGTCTCATCCCACCGAGCAGGTTACATCTCTGTCCCTCACCAATCTGTCTTTGCTTTTCTGTGGCTTATGGACCATAAGTAGAGGCTCATCTTTCTAAGATATGTGTTCCCCCAGATACTGGCCGTCATTTGATGGCTGCCATGTTGAATAAGGGCAATTTGGACAGATTTAGAAGCAGATAAGTTTCCCTTAAAGATCAGTCATAGCCTAGCACCCCAAAGACAGGCTAAGGTGATGTACAAGAACAATAAATCACACAACAAACATGAGTGGAGACATATGACTCACTTAACAGAGATGCAGTCATGGATCCATCATGGCCACTCTAATTTGCCTGCTTCTGCTGCCTTGCACAGAATTGCACTAATTGCAGGTGACACATTGAGGCCTTCAGTTTAATACTGTACATAATCCGATTTTCATCTCCAAATGTAATTTAAGGCTATTTCACTGTTACGGATATCTTTCTTTGGTTATTGTACTCTTATCATTACTTGTTTTGGTCTATTTTTTATTAATGCTTAAATCTGTTAATAGTGCATATATTTTAAATTATGATTTAAATGATTGATTTTAAAAATGTAATATTTACTGGTAAAAAGACTTTCCCATCCTTTTGGGTGCATTCTTTGTAGAATGCGGTTTCTGGCACATCTTAGTTCCATTTTAGGGAAGATGATTTATGACTCTGCTTCACGGTACATGTCTGATAATTTACTTATTGCTACTTTGCTACCCTGACATCAAAAATATGGTACTGTTTTCTGAGAGTAAGATCAGTTTCTTGCATCTGGGTACACTTGGCTAACGGCTTGAGCAGGAACATGGCTGTTACGATCCCCAGTCTAGGGTTGGGGATCGACAGAAAGGTTTGGGAAGGGAAAGGGAAGGAGACGGGACAGCCGG
>JAAGVU020000040.1:30826552-30840027 GCA_011763525.2 Mormyrus iriodes
AGTCAAAGGGCGAGGGCGTGGCGAAGGCTGGGACGGCGAAGGTGGGCGAGAGGTGGCGAGGTCTGGCGAGGAGTTGCGAGGAGTTGCGAAGTCGGATGAACGGGCGAAGGACGGTGAACGGATGCGAAGGGGAGCGAAGGCAGGTGGAGGGATGGCGAAGACTGGCGAGTGGCGGCAAAGCGGGGCGAAGGGGCAGGGTCTGGCGATCAACGGTAGCAGGCAAGCAGTGTCCAAAGGGGGAGAGAGTCCTACGAACCCAGGGTTCGTAACAATGGCCTTGCCCCCATGAAGCCCAGTCAAACACATTAAGTCACCAAAACTTTCCTTCAGAGGAGAGGACATAACAGGAACACCAGAACTTTTCATCTCTAGGAGTCAAGCCCCTGAGGAGTCGAAGCAGTTGGACACAATATTAAATCACTGGATGGGAGAGCTTCTCCCAACTTTCAGGCACACTGGGGCACAGACGTGTCCTGAAGTTGGAAGAGGAGGTGTTTGGGCTGTGCCCTACTGGAGCAGTGCCATCTAGTGGGAGCAGTGCATGGTAGAGAAAAGGTTTGGAGACATTGACTCTCCTGAATCATAGGCTGCCATTCCGTTCGATTGTTAAAGATTTCTGGGAACAAAACAGAGAACTCTTAGATGAATGGCTCTTGCAGGGCGGTGGAGAGAGCTGGAGATTCCATAGAAACAGCTTGACCTTCAGAAACTTCCGATGGACTTGGAGGAATGTGTGAATAGAGCAGAGCAGTTGGCTTCGTGTTCTGGCTGGCCCCCCCACAGGGGATGCTTGTCTCTTGTTTTTGTCATGGGGCAGCAGGCTTACAGCAATCAATTCACATTTTTCTTGAGAAAAAAGCACTCGGCAAGCAAACAACAATGTTTGTTTCGACAGGAAAACAAAGCCGGAACTTGCAGGCATGATTCACCCATCAACATACCGATTTAACATACAACCTGTGGAAGTGGGCCCAGAGGGAGCATCCCGTACAGAAAAAAAAAGGAACCTGAAAAACTGACAAGTGGAAATCTAGGTATCTGCAGGACCAGGTTTCTGAAGAAGTGCAAGGAGAAGAGGAAATTTGGCCAAACCCAGTTCTGTGTCTAATGTATTTCCAGTGTTACAAGTGGAACTTGTAGAAAACATTTCCTCAGAATGGGGAACTCCTCAAACTTAAATGCATTCTTCTGACTCAATTCTGCTAGAGAAACAGGCTAGAGAAAGATCAAAAATATATATGGGAATTTCTTACAATGAAGTAACCATTGATATTCTTAGCAGTCAGAAGAAAGTACCCCATATTGTGTGGGTCCTTTTCTCAGCATAAATGTTATTAAATTAAAGGCTATTCTCAAGCCTGTCAGTCAGCTGGGTTTATGGCACCCTTCCTGTCAGCTCGTGATGCCCCCAGAGAGACTTGGAGCTTCTGAAGGGCATCTATCTGTGGCTGATGAAGGGGAACCAACCAGGCAGCCTGTCATCCATTCGGATGTGATGGCGACCTGTTCCTTTCTCCTGATGGTCACACAGAAGATCACAGTCTTCAAAAATATATACTATAGCTATCTGTCATATTAATGACAAATTACGTATAATAAAAAAAAATCATAAAAGCTTGCATGTTACTCCCTGTTTCCTGTTGTTTTTCCTTTGTACTTAGGTAGGTAAGGAGAAGTCATCTTGTAGAGTAGAATTCGACGTTAATACATTTCAGCACCACGGACAGCGGAGCAATCACCAAGAAGGCAATTTACAGGCAACAAAAATATGCATTCACAGTTGCACCATTCGGGTATTTTTCTATAATAACTGGAATGGATGGCAGTCATGTTACAAGCCCTGTACGTTTACATTCCTGAATATAGTGAAACAGGTATTTAGCCTATTTGATTCGATATGTTTGGCAGCGTGTCGAAAGGAATGTATTTATTTCTGGTGTGTTATAAGAGTGAGTCACCCGTTAGGTGCAGTGTGAGATTAACCGGGTTTCGCTCGGATTGTGGGGAGGGAGGGAGGAGGGACACCCGTGTGAGTAAGAAGCGGCTCTGCGGCGTGGATTGAGCGGAATAGGAATGAGGGATTTCTGGGAAGAGCGAGCGGAGGAGCGGGGTGCCCGATCATTAGTGAGAATCCAGGGGAATTGCGACAGAAAGAAGACCAAATAATCCAGCTTTACCTTCAACGCAAATCACTCTAAATACCTCGGATGTGGTTCTAAAGACTGGAAAAGAGCAACATTTATATACCTAAATTAGAGAGGGAAGAAGAAAAGTTATATGACCGCACTGATCTGTGTCCTGCTTCGTTATTTGATTTAATTTTGTGTATTTATAGTTCTTTTTTCAAACTGAAATACAGCTGGCTGCGTATTTAAACGGCAAAACTTTAACAAAAGCGCTGTCCTCAATGCGCAACGGACTCTTAGAGATCACTTCACTCAGTGTAAGGCAGACAAATTAATATAATCGGTTACCCCCCCCCCCCCCAAATAAAAGGATCGAGGCTAGATATGGCATATGGATGTACCTTGATACGTCTTGGCTATGTCTACCCAAAAGTGACATTTTAACGTTTCTGTTTTTGCTGTTAACATAGCCTAAATGCATTTGGCAGTATATGCGTCTGGATCATCCGGTGCCATTATGCAACTAACGCGAAGCGCAGCGCTGACAGGGGAAGTGTGGTAGGATTACTAAGTAGTTTTTGAAAGACCATTCGGTTCCTTGCCGTCGTACCATACGGTTGCATCGTAATATCAACTAGCACGATGCAATTAATCTTAATGAGGTTTTGTTGTTAAGTGCATCGACAACAGAAGCACAGACGCTACAACGGCCGCAATTCCTGGATTTGCACTCCGTATTCCTGAATGAGGCTGCTGCAGCTTTTCCCATCTACACGAAGAAAAAGATAAGAAAATAAACCGGAGAAGAAAAAATACCCAGAACAGGAGAGCATTTTATAAAAAGTGGTGAAAAGTTGCGACCTGCCACCTAAAGGGTGATATATGAAGATCGAGATAGGGGTGATAGTTTGGGCTCGCAGAGATGCCGATGCACCCCGTGACCTCCACTTTAATGTACAGGGGAATTTGCACTATTCCAGACATCCTTTCCTACCGGACCCCTATTAATCTGCCGGAAGACGAGGTGGAGGGTAAGAAATGCACTTTTTCTGGTCTTTAGGGCAGCAACGCACGGGCATCCAAAATACAATGCGTTAAACTGCAGGCAGAAGTGTAAACGGGCTTAAATACTCAGAAGCGCTTCAGTCCTATAAAAGTACGGCGCTCATCCTGCAAACGCTGGCTTAATAATATTTGGTAAGTGAGGAAGATAAAGTTTCTTAAGTGGTCGCGCGAAAGCCGTTAATGATATAATGGGAAACTAAAGACACTAGCGCACCTGTGCAAAAAACACGCAAGCAAAATATAGAGCTGGAATAAAGGAGTTTTTTTCCACAATCATTAAAAAGTGAAAATGTACATTCATTAATAACTTTTTTTTACGGAGATGCAGATTCCGAAATGCATTCCTGAAAATGCTGTAATATTAAGTAAGATCAAGTATCTTAATATAATATTAGCTCTTGAAAAACTATTTTAATAGTTGCGTGTCAACTTACACTTGTGCGCTCAAATGTCGATGTAAGCCTGCATCAGGGTTAATTTGCAGGAATTATTTCGCGAATAATGTAGTAATTTAATGCGCATTTTACTTCTGTAGACAAATCATACCGTGCTTTTCCCGGGCAGACGCAGATTTCTTAAGTTGCTTGTGGGGTAATATAAGTATTGTACTATGCTACAGAAAATAGCTGTTAAGCGTAAAATGAGGAGTGAATCGTAATTTCAAAATCAGTAATAATAATAATAATAATAACAACAACAACAACAACACCTCAGGGTATTTTGCGGAAAACATACAAAGCAAGTAGTTTATTGACGTGCAGTGAGTGAAAAGGCTTTAAAACTGACAGCATTAAAATACCCTGCATTTTATCCAGCACAGAACGGAAATGCTAGAAAACACTAAACTGTCACGTCCTGCCCGTCATGTCCATCTGACCCTCCTGTCTCCACCCTAGCGTGAGCCTAACAAACCACGCCTGTTACTCGTTTGTCTTGCCTCTGGTTCCTAACCCTCACTACCAGTTGCCTTTCGTTAGCTTCCTCGCTAGTCCCGTATATATGTGCTTCCCAGTCCGGTGTTCCCCAGTCCAGTCATTGACGTTGAACCTCCCTGTTGCCTTAGCCCCTTCTAATTTCCAGTCCTCCCATTTTGATTCCTTGCGTTCCATTTAATTTCCGTACTCTGTTCCTTTAAATAAAAAAAACCCTTTTGCTTCGCTACAACACCTGTCCATGCGTCCTTCGTACCTCAAGTCATGATATAAACATTCCCTTCCTTGACTTTTTTTGCGTATACATGAGTATTTGGTTATAGAATCAGAGACATATTGTCACTCTTAACCTTGGAAATGAAAATGGGGAGTTTTGACAGTTTTATTACATATATCTTTCTGAAGCAGTCAGGTGACAGGACACAATTAGTTATTCCATGGACCTGTGCATGTCCTTTGGGCAAACTGTATGATTGTCTTGCAGTTTGACATTTTCTAAAGATGTAAAGTGTTTGGACTTGTTCCTGGTGCTTTGATTGCAGTCAGGGTTTGAAATTACTATTAGATAGTTACAGTTGATGGAAAAGAAAATAGCTTTAGGTTTCTTTCGCAAGAAATTAGGCAAACACTTAACTCTCCTGCAGGAGTTTAAATTAAAACACTTCTATTGAGCAGTAGTTGGCTGAGGCATGGGGGGCAGGGGGAGTGATTTTTGAAGCTGGTAAATTGGATGCAGGCACACCCAATTTGTTGAAATGAGCTAGCGCGTCCACAGAATTGTTTTGCCACCCCTGGAGCCATAATCAAATATTTGTAAGGGTTTTACTGCTCATGACACATTGGAAAAGCATGAATATACTTCCATAAAACATAAGTATATCACCTTGATCACATTTAGCTTCAAATCAGTGTGAAAAATCAGTCATGTATCTCTGCCTGATTTGAAGACCACTAAGGACACAGGTGCACACCCACTTTTGAGGACCTCATTCTGATGAGCTATTTGTTAATTTTTTTCCTGTTTCCCCCCAGTGCAAGTCTGAATACAAAAACTATGAATAAAGCCCCCCCCCCCCCCACCAGGAAGGGAGAAGAGGTATCAGGATCCTATTATGGAAAGATATTACAAGACATCAGCAATGGCATGCAACTTTAGTAGAATAGATTGCAGCAATGATGTACAGGGAATCTAATCTGTTATAGCTGAAAGAAAGAAGAAGACAATGAGATGGGAATGTTCAGGATGGTGTTCTGAAATGGGCGCCCCCATGTGGCTCAAGCAGAGTGTTGCGGTGAGAGATATGATGCCATTGGCACACTCCAGTTAGGATGCAAATCCCATGATGCACACACATACACACGCGTGTGATGTCAGGTCTTGTGCCTGTCAGGCCTTTTCTCTGACAGGCTGGTCTCACAGTACTCAGTTCTGACAGGAATAGGGTTGGTGACTGTGAGATATGCAGGTGAGACAGCTGGGTTGTTCTCAAGTGCCAAGCAGCAGATGGTAACCAAAGAGGAACTTGTAGGACAAAGGAGGGTCGGGTGAGCAGAATCAAGGCTGCTAAACTAAAGTAAAACCAACAGCACCAATCCAAAATATTAATCCAAATGGAAGAAGCTAGGGGTGGCACGGTGGTGCAGTGGTTAGCACTGTTGCCTCACACCTCTGGGATCAGGGTTCATGTCTGCGCCCAGGTTCCATGTGTGTGGAGTTTGCATGTTGTCGTCGTGGGGTTTCCTCCGGGTACTCTGGTTTCCCCCCACAGTCGAAAAACATGCTGGGGTTAATTGGAATTGTGAATGGTGTGTGAGTGTGCCCAGTGATGGGTTGGCACCCCATCCTGGGTTGTTCCCTGCCTTGTGCCCGCAGCCTCCGGGATGGGCTCCGCGTGACCTGAAATGGGATAAGTGGTTCTGGAAAATGGATGGAAGAAGCTAGGAGACCAGAAAGCCAGACCAACAGACTGAAAGGCTAGACCACTAGACCAGAAAGTCAGATCTGGAGACCAGGAAACCAGCTAAACTGAGCAAAGACCTGTTCAGCAGTGTGAGAGTAACTTTTAAGCTGGATTCTGGAGCAGATGAGACAGTGCGACACATTATTTATGCAGGTTTTGTTGTTACATATCAGCTGAAGTAAGATTTACTCATGTTTAGTCTTTGATTTCAGCTCTGCTGACCTGTTTATTCTTTCTTACAAAGGCGTCTCTTCAGTATGTAAATCTATATATAACCATATCAGATGTATAGGATATTTGAATGCAAAAGAAAGAACTTAAGACTACAAAAGATTGGTCTTATACCATAAATGCTCCACAGAAAATCCCTCTGGGAAGTTACCTTGATTTCTATTCATTCAGCATCACAATGTGATCCTCTGTATGAATGATACCTCACATCCACTCAGTATAATCCCTGGCTCCTTTCAAGTACTTGTCACATTGTCCTCTTTTCTCTTTCTGCCCTTTTCTTCCTGTGATGTGTCCCAGAGCAGGATACAAGGATGAGGTCCACCCTGGATGGGATGAGACCTTTGACAGACTCAAAGCCGAACACTTGGCCTGAGTACCTGGTCTAAAAGACTTCTTCCCACTTAGATCTTGAGCCATTGTACGGTCCAACTCCTACCTTTAAGTTACTAATCTCTTTTCCTGCAAAGTGTCTCTTTGGTCAACAAATAAGATGTTGTTTTTTGTCTTGTGATCCTAGATAAATCACTGGGATATATATATAATTTTTCCCCATGAGCTGCAGCTATCTGACATCATGACGCACCTGATCTATTTATCACAGTTCTTAGTGATTCTTATCTGTTTATTCTTAAAATTTTAAGATACCTCCTTTTTCCTTCCTCTTTCCCCTATCTTTGATTTTTCATTTCTGCATTTAATAGGCCTGTTTAGAGTTACTACAATTCAGGTAAACCTTCTGAAAGATCTTTATCTAAAAATGTATTTTTGCTATTTCTGTTACTTTTGAGCTCCAATCAGTGACTTATAGACTAGATGACACTGCGTGTAGTAATCAACATGGTTTGTAATGACTGATATCATGGCTTCACCAGAGATGAGGCCCTCTGCAGTTTCTTTATTTGATGTGCAGTGAATTAGGTTGTACCATAACTTCTTGACAGTGATCAGTGCTGTGAGCTTCCATGCACCCACATGAGACAGCAGACCACATATTGGTGGAAAAAATCACGAAATGGAAACTGCAACTGACGAAATGAACCAAAGAAAATAGGGATGCGGGAAGCCCAGACCAAAGGTCTTAATATATGTTTGTGGGCAGATGCTCCGGGGCTGTGTTTTGTTTGCTTTCTCTTGCCAAGTTGGCCGAGCCACTCGACAACAGAACTCTTTCTGCTGATTAATTTGGTGGAATTTTCTGAGTCAGTTCGACTTTACTATTACAGTAAAAATCAACAACACTAAAGACTTGTGAAAAGGAAGTTTCAGGTTCAAGTACTACGAGCTGAAGTAAGTGACAAGGAAAAGGGACTAAATTAAAGACAGTTAAAGCCCATGAAGACCTGCTGACTTGGATTAACACCAGTGGTGCTAAGCAGGGGGTTAAATCAGAATCAGAGAGGAGGTGAAGCCCTGTCAAGGGTGAGCAGTCCTGAATTAGCCACTCTGTACATTAGTTTATTAGTTATCATATGTATTTGTGATCACAGTTTTAAAAATGCAGTATGTTAATGTATCAGCATTGTGTTTTACCACTTTAAAGTAATACAAAATAAACTAAAAAATATGAACATGTAAATGAAATGTACATTGCATCAAATTGGCTAATCACTTCTAGTTTTGCTGATGTATTTGTAATGTCTGTGAAAATGCTTTAAAACATCAAGCTATTCACAGATTGCATCTTACATACATCTTACCTCTATGAGGGTTTAGCTACTAAGTGAAGTTTTGGCAGCAATACGGTAAGTGAAATAAGTCAAAATATGGGACAGAAATCAAGGTTTCATTCAGGAATCTCATCCTCTCGAGGAATGAATGCCTGGTCAGAGCTACAATTGAAAATTAATATTAAAACTGATAAAACACATGATTTTTAGTGCGAAGTAGGTCCTTTATTAAACTGTTCACTTTGAATCTTTTACTAAATTTTGGGACATTGTGAAAAAAAGGTTAATGTTGCAAGGAGCGCAGCTACACTCCGGGAAGGTGCAATTTGGACATAAGAAGGTGGAGTTCTGTCTATATTTAAACCCTGGTGCTAAGGGCCTATCTGTCTAATGTTGTTTTTCCCACAGCAGAAATATAGTATGCTTCTCATCACTTTCAGCATAAGAAAGGAATAAGCTATTCAGCACAGGGCACCTTTGTCTCAAATGAGGGAAGATGGCTTGTGGTGCTCAAGGACTCCAGAGAGGCTGCTCTTGTCCTTTGGTGACACAAGGCTTCAGACTGTATGGGGACATTATGCTACTGTGTTCAGGAAATGGCTGTGTTTAGTTCAAATTATGGGCTGCATTTTTCATGAAGCACCCCCCCCCCACACACACACACACACACCCACACACCAATATCAGCAACATAGAAATGCGTAGGAGGAAGGTTCATATGCACACATTTTGTTTTTAGAGCAATTTGTATAAAAAAAAATATACACATAATTTTCCAGAAAATTAAACAAGTAAGTGCAGTTAGGATTTAATTTCTTGTTTCTATTATCGAATGGCTTCAGGCCTCTGTTAATTAGCCTGCAACAAATTAAAATGTTAGGAGGCCATTGTCAAAAATGCTTATGAAATGAAACAACTAAAAGTGATTTGTTATATTCTGACAAAAAAATGGACAGTATGTTAATTTCAGAAACCTGTTCTAAAGCAGTTTAACATACCTGCAAGAACATATAACTGAAATGAATAAAAGCAATAAACAAAAAAATGCATATATGAAGAAAATTGGCATCCAGGTCAGCTGAGCTATTTATTCTGATTTTTCTGTTTCAAGATAAACTGTTTTTTAAAACCATATTTATCTTAAAAACAAAACATTAAAGTACCTTTGGAAAAATAACGTAAAATCTGAAACTAAAAGTCTAACTGTACTGAGGTAAATTTTAAATAATGCTAGACTGAGAGATAGTCAGTGAAGGTCATGAGAAAGATCATATTTTACATAAATTTCATTTTAAAACGTCCTAAAATAGGAGTTGAGGTAGAGCCTTAAGGAATTGCTTATTTAGGTCCATGTGAGAGTCCTGTGGGAAATGTGATACTAAATCTTCATGAGATTTTCATTGTGATGATATTGCTTTTATCAATGAGAATTGAATAAAAAAATCGGGGGCTCTTCATGAACTTTACTTTCTCCAGTCTGCTTGAAGATAATTTTACTGCAAATATAATATTGTATATGCCACTTGCAAGTTAATGTTAAATAAATGTAAGCAGCTAATTTGCATATCAATAAAAACATTAACTTTCTTGAAGAACATAATGTTGCTGACCTAGACTTAGAATCTCAAGGAACTCTATGAAATATGGATAGATGTCCTTCCGGCCTGCCTGCCCTTCTGCCTGTGACGTCTCTCCTGCCTTCCCTGCTCCTGTACCACTGTTCAGCCTGCCATCAGAAGCAGCACCAGCACCTACCTGCCATATCCTGCCTGCCCTCAACTTTTAGATTCAAATCTTAAAATTTGGACAGTGTAAATTAGGATTTTGCCATCTTTTTCATTTGACTTCCTCTTTGGTTCCTCTCAAGGTTTCTTCCTTCTAGGGAGAGTTTCCTTGCCACTGTTGCCTCTGGCTTGCTCACTGGGGGCTTTGGGCAGGGATAATATAAAGGGCTTTAAGACAATGTAATGTTGTGAAAATGTGCTATACAGAATAAAATTCAATTGAATTGAACATATACACTTAATTAAGCCCAAGTGGACAATTATGGAAAGAACGCAAACTCAGGTAGGGAGTATATATGTTAAGATTGCTTTGGCTGGGAATGGAATCTGGGTTAAATGTTAGAAACGCAGCTATACTAACTGCTACACTACCAATGCATAGCGACAAAATCTGACAAAAGTGTGAAATGATCAGTTTATAAATTTGCAGAGATTAGTTCAGAAATGTGTCTGAAACTCTTCAACAGGTCTTCAAGTAAGTAAATATTTTCAATAAGTTCTCTTTTTAGTAACTGTCAGATAAGACATGTAATCAATTTCATGTAGGGGAAAGCAAAACTGGAATTGGTCAGACATTCCTGTGGTCCATATATGAAAACATTTTTTTTCATAAATGCATGCCTTTGTAATCGAATTGAAAAGCCAAGCATGGAATTTATAATGAGTGAATAAATAAGAGGCAGACATGAAAGAGGAGCCAGTGTTTTGGATATGAAAATTAAATTTCTTTCTGCCTCTAAAGTAATCTTGTCACTAAATGGAGACGCGACCATCGTCTCGAGGAGATATTTACTTTCACATTGTTAGCAAAATCAAGGGGTGCTGAATGATGTGGCTATTTAATTTCCCAAACAGAATTTTCAATCTCACGGCTTGATGATGAAACATCATACCTCACCTCTCCAGATAGTTCCTTCATGTGGAGAAACCTAGAGAACACAACTCATTCATTTCAGAGGCATTCACTGTATTTCAGCTGTGACCCAAGATGCGTGTAATGATGTGGTATGCCTAGACGTGGTTTTGAGTGTTGTAGGGTGTGAAAAGTAAGTGCATTTTAAGGGGTATTGTCGCATGCTGCGATGCAGCTAGCCTGCATACGTTCCCCAGGAGCTAATTAGCTAGGTTAACCCGAAAACTGTGCTGCTCTTCGAGTAACTATTTATCATACTTATCTGTATTGCGTGGAAGTCAGTGAACCATGTATCCTTTGATCTCATGACTATAAATGACTCTAGAGTCTGGTGTAGAAAACCACTAAGGTTGATCATTAACAAATCCATCTCTAGTTAGTGACCTGTTATCCCTGGATAACCTTAGCAGTGATTTTCAGGAAAACAGACACTCTGTGAATTCACTACCAATTACTACCAATATGGCACTCATGTATAATACTAGAATAACACCTTAAGAATTTTCTACTATGAATTCAAATATGTGAATGAGGCTTGATAATTCTTTATGGTCTGTATAGTGTAGTGTGGAATATAAGCCGGAGAAGGACTCAGATCAAATTCATTTTGCTTGAAGACATGCATGCAGTGAGAGACTGACAATGAATGACAGTGGTTACCTCCTGTGTTAATCCCTTGATCCTGTGTGTGTGACTGCCTTCATTGCCAAGATGGGCTCTGGGTTACTGCGACCCTAACTGAATAAGCAGTTATTGAAAACGGATAGATGGATGGCATTGTGTGAACATGGTGACAAGCAAGACATTTAAACAAGAACATAAAGTTCATGTTACCAGCCTCTGCACCTTTAACCTAATGTGTTTGAGAAGAACAAGGCCAAGAGAGAGTGTTGGTCACCATGGCATCATAACAGGCCTCAACTTCCTGTTACACACGTGACGAGAATCTGGCAACAAGCCCGTAACATGACAAACACAGAGGAGTATTGGTCTCACTTGTAAGTGATGATGTCACACAATAAACCCCGGGGGAATGTCCTCTCTGGGGTGTACATGTAGCCTGTGCCACTTCTCACGTATTTGTATGAGGTTGTGACGTGAAATGATGTACGCTCGCTACTTCCACAGTGATAGAGTAGCTAATTTTGTAATGCGGCTGCAGCATTCTCTGTATGCTAACCACTGGTCCACATCGCAATGGTATTTCGCTCTGCCACATATCACCTTACTACCCCACATAGCATGTTGCATTGAATGTTGTTAGATAACTGGTAGTAGTTAGTATTTTGTAATTAGGCTGCACGATATTGGAAAAAATGCATTTCTGCAATAATTATTGCAGTATTTATAAAGAAAAAATAGTTCAAAATCAATTTCTCACAAACACATCTATTTATGAGTGATTTAAACAAGAATGATGAAATGAACAGGATCTGCTCGGAGACGCATGAAGAGCCGTTTCAAAAGTAGCGGCAGTAAACTTTAAAGTCATGTTAAACATATACCAGATAATCTTAAAAAGGAGTGTTCAATAAAATTGCACAGCTTGCCAATTTTTGTTTCCAATAGCAATATAAATGTTCCAGCAAAACGTAAACCACACAGCGAATTTTATGACCAAGACTTATAAATACCAGAACTGTATTGAAAAATAACGTTGCTTATGAAAGTAGGCAAGTAAGAATTTCAAGTTAGAATTTCATTGTGCTTTGTACACATGACACTGCTTTCTTAGAAACTCAAGATGCCATTACATTTTGAAGACGTTGTATACAGAGGGACACAATAGTGCTCGCAATATTTTCTCTTTTGCCTCTGAAAGTATACAGTTGTTTCAGCCACTCATTCTTAAAAAAATCAGATGCTGCTTTAATTATGGGGGGGAGTCATTAATGCCATTATTAAGATGCTCATTCGGATGGAAGACATGCATGCATCCTGAACATGCATATGCAGCATTAAGACATACATGCATGCATGCGGAAAGTACACATTCATATTCGGAATGGAGACCTGCAGGCGGAACATACGGGTTCGCGTTTCATTCGGGATGGAGACATGCACGCCGAACATGTGCATTCAGCAGGAAGACGTGAAGATCGACGTTCGTTTATCGGGTTGCTACGGATACCGAATCCCATAATGCACTGCGCGGACGGACGGACTGCGTGAACGGTAGAAGTTTAAAATTTGTAGCCGTGTTGTAACTATCGATTTTTTTTACTTTATATTTTAAATATTACTTTATTTGACATTGTAAGCGTGTAGTTTTCACTCATTTAAAGCCCATGATGATGGATGGATGGATGGGTTATTCTTCTGACTTGTCTTTTTTTTTGAGTCGCCAAATTTTCACTTTCACTTCTTTTTGTCTGAAAACATCTGATTAGAGGAGCTTCTATCTGTTATATTCTATAAATACAATAAATCACTAAAATAAAAATTATTGTCATCAAGAATTGGATTCTCAAGGTTGCCGGCTGTGTTTTTAAGACCATTTGCAATACTGTTCAAAAAATCTTGATGAAGCCCTGGGAATATGTAACAATTAACATGTTAGTAACTAGTGCTGCGGTGTCCAAATCTTGCTCCCAGAGATGCACCAACCCAAACAGTTTTAACATAAATACGTATCAGATGAGCAATAATACTTCCTCCGGGTACTCCGGTTTCCCCCCAAAGTCCAAAAACATGCTGAGGTTAATTGGAGTTACCGAATTGCCCATAGGTATGCATGTGTGCGTGAATGGTGTGTGAGTGTGCCCAGCGATGGGTTGGCGCCCCATCCTGGGT
>JAAGVU020000040.1:30840127-30856596 GCA_011763525.2 Mormyrus iriodes
ATGGGTTGGCGCCCCATCCTGGGTTGTTCCCTGCCTTGCGCCCGCAGCCTCCGGGATAGGCTCCGGACCCCCCGCGAATGGAATAAGCGGTTCTGGAAAATGGATGGATGGATGGATGGATGAGCAATAATACAGTAATAAATGTGTCCAGCTTTTTAATGGGATATCGGAATGAAATCTTACTGGTGTGTATCCAGGAGTGGGACTGAAAAACATGGATTTTGTACAGTTAACCAATGTAAATGTTAGGTGTCGTTTTTATTAACCTATAAATTAAAATCAGGCATATTAAAGGCTCAAACATTCCTTTATTGTTAAATCAGAATACTTCAAATAAAAAAATTAACTTTGCAATTACAATCACGGCTGAAATTATTGGCACCACTGGATTTTTTCCAGAAAATGCACCATTTCTCCCCAAAAATTGTTGCAATTACAAATGTTTTGGCATACACATGTTTATTTCCTTTATGTGCATTGGGTCAACACAAAAAAGCAGAGAAAAAAGCCAAATGTGACATCGTTTCACACATAACTCAAAAACTGGGCCAGACAAAATTATTACCCTCAACTTAATATTTGGTTGCACGCCCTTTGGAAAAAAATAACTGAAACCAATCGCTTCCTATAACCAGCAACAAGCTTGTTACACCTCTCAACTGGAACTCTAATATTGCAAACTTCTCAAGGTCTGTCAGATTTGAAGGGTCACTATCTCCCAACAGCAATTTTGAGATATCTCCGTAAGTGAAGATCTCTGGAGATGGACTTGTAGCCTTGAGATTGTTGATATTTTTCCACAATTTCTGTTCTCAATCCTCAGACAATTCTCTGCTCTTCTTTCTGTTCTCCATGCTTAGTGTCAGCAACCACACCACCTGCAGTTCATACTGGGTAATCCACCTGAAGCTAAGCAGGTTTGGGTCTGGTCAGTACTTGGATGGGAGACCATCTAAGAAAGCTGGGTTGCTGCTGGAGGAGGTGTTGGTATGGCCAGCAGGTTAGCCCATCCTGTGGATCCTACTGTGGTGATGGGGACACGGTGCTGTCCTTCAGATGAGAAGTAAAACTGAGGCCTTGACCCTCTAAGGTTATAAAAGATCCCTGGGCATCTTTCAAAAGAGTAGGGGTGGTACCCTGATGTCCAGGCTAACATTGCCCACTGTGGCCCTTTTGAATCTGGCCTCCTAATCATCCCCTATATCAAAATTGGTGGATTCTCTCCTGCCCCTTCACCCCCTTAGCTGCTGTGTGGCGAGTGTACTGGTGCAGAATGGCTGCCGTCGCATCATCCAGGTGGGTGCCACACAGCGGTGGTGGTTGAAGTGGCTTCCCATTGGCTCTGTAAAGCGCTTTGGGTGTCTAGAAAAGCGCTATATAAATGTAACATTCATAGTGCGGCACACACAACTGAAAGGTTCAGTCAACTTTTCTCCATTTTAACTGGCTTCAGGAGTGATTGCTATATTGCCAGCACCTGTTTCTTGCCACAGGTGAGTTTAAACGAGCATCATATGCTTGAAATAAAACGATTTACCCACAATTTTGAAAAGATGCCAACAATTTTGTCTGACCCATTTTTGGAGTTCAGTGTAATATGATGTAAAAATTGTCTTTTTTCTCTGCTTTTTTGGTGTTGATCCAATGCACATAAAGGAAATAAATGTGTATGCCAAAACATTTGTAATTGCAACAATTTTCTGGGAGAAATTGTGCATTTTCTGGGAAAATTCCAAGGGTGCCGATAATTTCGGCCGTGACTATATCTAAAAAATCTCATTTCATATAACATTTCTAATGCTGTAAAAAACAGAGGCAAGATCTGGTTTTGCTGGGCTATCTGGCTAAGTGTGAGCTGTCTGAACTTCTGTTCTGGCTTTAATACGTCATTTGTTTTGACGCTGTTTAATCGGAGGTAAATGAAATAAATCTCTTTTCCATTTAAATAATAAAATCCTAAAATCTGTCCGTCCGGCATTTTCCGCAAAGTGCATTATGCGATTTGGCATCCGTAACAACCCGATAAACGAACGTGGATCTTCATGTCTTCATGCCGTGTTAACGTGTAAGAAATGTACGCATCAACGCGCACATTTCTTACGCGTTAACATACACGAAACGAACGTGTTAACAGGTATTTCCCTACACGTTTTTGACCCTGATGGCCTTGCATAGAATACGAACGTGTACTTTTCGCATGTATGTCTTAATCCTGCATATGCACGTTCAGCATGCATGTCTTCCATCCGAATGGGCATCGTAATAATGGCATTAATGACCCCCCATATTAAATACTAACTGTAGTGTATATAATCGCATAGTCCCGTGATGAAAGGTAACCATACTGCCGCCCCAGCTTTTTGGTGGTACTGCATCTCGCGTACGCGTTAACTCCTCACCCAGATGCACCTACGACGCATGGAATGAACCCAGAAAATGCGTTGCGGCAATGATGCGTACGCAGGAATGCATCAATACATCGCGACATGAAATACTTCTAATAATGAATAATATATAGAATATACTCTTTATTCCTTCAGATAATCCATGCGCAGAATATCAGTATCTCCGTGCATCTCGACCAATCAGATGGTGGTGATGCAGACAGTTCAGCTTGGTCACACTTTCGGCCCTGCTAGTAAGCAAGGCCATGTCAGTGCGGTTACTGGTTGGGTATGGCTCGCATACTTTACAATGGAAAACCACCAGTTAATGGTACGGTTCAATTCTTGGTGGCCGTGGGAAAAGTGCCATTGGACAACAGGGTCTCTGAACTGCTGTGATCGAATAAGGTCTGAGTGCCACTTTGGTAACTTGAGGAAGCATGTGTTTCTGTGGGTTGGGATTACATATCTCTGTCCAGAAGGATACTGGATAAAGTCTCAAGGCAGGTAGAGAAGTCGTATAGCTGTCCGTAAGCATGACCCTTGTATGCTACATGGAGAGTTAGAAAAGATATTCAAAAATCTACCGGCACAAATGGCTAATGAAACTATTAATTTTAAATAACTTTTCAGGTGGATTTGTGAAGGGAATTTTTACATTTACATTTCACATATTTAACAGACACTTTTGTCCAAAGTGACGTAGGTGCAGGGCTTTGGTCAGGCTAGGTGCAATCCCTCCAGCAGAGTCCATATCAAGGTCTGAGCACCAGGGATGGCACCAATTATGCCCAACTGCCTTGGGGTGAAGTACTGCGTCACCCTGAA
The DNA here is from genome assembly GCA_011763525.2 of Mormyrus iriodes. NCBI lineage: Eukaryota > Metazoa > Chordata > Actinopteri > Osteoglossiformes > Mormyridae > Mormyrus > Mormyrus iriodes. The sequence goes on from JAAGVU020000040.1 coordinate 30,843,340, forward strand.
TAAGTTATGCATGAAAGCCGAAGGAGTGGATATGGACTCCTGGAAATTATACAACTGTACTAAGAGATGGTTTTAAGTTGTATTACCTGACTAACTGTAAAATGACCATGTAATGACCATGAGGTCCAAAATAAGGATACGATGTAAGCTGGTGGCTTACACTTATAAGATTTCTGCTTTCTAAGATTTCATGGTAGTTCACAGTCCAGTATAACATACTGGTAAAGAAGCCTTTAGTTTTGGAAGAATGGCAAAAAAACCCCTTCATAACAGACGACACTTCCAGTCTGAGGCTCCGCTGCTATTCTGCTTCGAATCATTGGATCTCCTTATGACTGTTTGCTTTGGAGGTAATTAAGTTCCCAGTTAGTCACCTTTATCCTGGCTTGTGGGTTTTTTTTGTGCAATTTTGGAAGATCTGGCATTCCTGCACTTCCTTCTCATCAGATAAAAATGCAATTTGAACATACTTAGTATGATAAAATTAAATGACATTGTAATGTTATATTTCAAGATGTGGCTTGTGTTAGTCAGATCAATGTGTAATAATAAGTTATTGCAAATGCATTCACATTTTTTTTTTTTTTACAAATTTACTTGAATCAGGCATGTACAGTAGCTGTGGGTGCTTGAGCACCTGTCCGTTTATGTCCTTACACCCACTGGGAGAGAAGACTAGAGTCGCTTATACTCTTACAGAAAAAAAAACTTGTTGAGTTGATTGTAATTATGAAAAGGTTCGAGATTACTGCTTTTCTTAAAATATCAATACATATATCGAATAAATATATTTACTTATATAATTGCCATTATAATGAACTAATAGCTATCTAACTGTTCCCACTTATTTAAGAAACAGTTATTTAAAGACTGAATTTATGTAGCTTTGTAATAAGCTTATATAATTTATTTCTCAGGGACCTGTTTTTCAAATTTTAGAAATGCATACACAAATGTCAGCTAAGCTATATTATGAGATTCTGAGAATAATTGTTTAAAATAAATAGTGTATGGATTTATAATCCATCTTAAATGAGTTTAATACTTCTCAAGTAGCCACGCCCACATGATGCATCAATCCCCCCCCCCCTTCCGATTAGTTCGTACATATTGGCAAACAAAAAAAAATAATGTCCACCTCCCTGAGAGAGGCCCCCAGAATGCACTCTACACTTACTTTGTCCAATAAGACCTGTGGGTTAATCAGGAATGATCCAAAAATTCAAATTCCACCCCTCTGCTCTCCTGCCTTTTAAATTCAGTTCATTAAGTTCATTATCTTAAGTTCAAGCTAATAACTAGTCAAAAATCAGAACTTTCCAGGAAGAGAAATGGATTGGAAAAATTGGCTTGCACACCATGTAGACAGTATGTTGAATTTGTTTCCTGACAATAAAGAATGGCCTGAAGTTTCTAGAAAGATATTTTAATGCAAGTACATAACATACAAGATGGAAGACACATTTTTCAAGACATACAGAATATTCCATTCTGTAATATTATAATGTATTTAGATACTTGTCTCATTTTTGGTAGGTCATGACCCCAAAACATTTTACAGTATACATCTCTAAGCATGTTTATAATGCTGATTCACCCTGAGGCTGAGGTCATGCATTACGTCAACGACTGAAGAAAGGATTCTCTCGAGATCTTTGAAACGGAAACGGATGCTAACTTAATAAGAAAGATTTCGACTGAGATATTATGGGCATCATTTTATCTCCGGACAAATCATAGTGGTTCCCTGAATGCCTCCTTACAGGCTCCAAGTATCAGTGAAATATGTAGATTTTAAAAAACATTGTTCTGACATATCAAATTGAGAATAAATCATTTGGTATTTCATTTATTAAACAGTGAGCCTTTTACTGAATGTGAATCATGCCATTTCTGGATTCCAAGAAATGCGTAATGGCATAATGCAAGATTAGATCCTGGGTTCCACAGGGGACAGTGCAGCTTAAGTTTCTGCAATATACAATACATATATGGCAGACTTTAAAATGAGTGTGAACATTAATTAACTGGAGAAAATTGAGGCCCACAATTCCTCAAGATCAATTACATATTTAATGCATTGTTGCTGAATATTATTATTATTATTAGTAGTAGTAGTAGTAGTAATAGAAGTAGTGGTAATAGTGACTTTGCACATGTACTTGATCAGGTGTACTCAACCAAATACCAAAACTGTGGCATAAGCAAAGAGGAGTATCTTACAGAAAGGAGGGAATCCCACTTGGTAATGATCTCAGAAAATGGACAAATGGAGAAGTGGGATATCTTGTCAGTTTGAAATGATCTGGTTAACAGATATTGAAATGTCCATCCCTCCATCCATTTTCTGTAACCGCTTATCCTATTCAAGGTTGCAGGGGGGTCCAGAGAGTATGCTAGAGGCTACCAGTGCAAGGCGGGGAACAACCCAGGATGGCGCCAAAACATCGCTCATACTTCCTCCTGCTGATATTTCCAGCTTACACTTCCTCCTGGTGACGCTTTCAGCTCATGCTTCCTCCTGGTGACGCTTTCAGCTCATGCTTCCTCCTGGTGACGCTTTCAGCTCATGCTTCCTCCTGGTGATGCTTCCAGCTGATGCTTCCTCTTGGTGACGCTTCCGGCTCATGCTTCCTCCTGGTGATGCTTCAGGCTCATGCTTCCTCCTGGTGATGCTTCCAGCTCATGCTTCTTCCTGGAAATGCTTCCGGCTCATGCTTCCTCCTGGTGACGCTTCCAGCTCATGCTTCCTCCTGGTGACGCTTTCAGCTCATGCTTCCTCCTGGTGATGCTTCAGGCTCATGTTTTCTCCTGGAAATGCTTCAGGCTCATGCTTCCTCTTGGTGATGCTTCAGGCTCATGCTTCCTCCTGGTGATGCTTCCGGCTCATGCTTCCTCCTGGAAATGCTTCAGGCTCATGCTTCCTCCTGGTGATGCTTCCAGCTCATGTTTCCTCCTGGTGATGCTTCCAGCTCATGCTTCCTCCTGGAAATGCTTCAGGCTCATGCTTCCTCTTGGTGATGCTTCAGGCTCATGCTTTCTCCTGGTGATGCTTCCGGCTCATGCTTCCTCCTGGTGATGCTTCCAGCTCATGCTTCCTCTTGGTGATGCTTCCAGCTCATGCTTCCTCTTGGTGTTGCTTCAGGCTCATGCTCCCTCCTGGTGACGCTTCAGGCTCATGCTTCCTCCTGGTGATGCTTCCGGCTCATGCTTCCTCCTGGAAATGCTTCCGGCTCATGGTTCCTCCTGGTGACTCTTTCAAAAGCTCCTCCAGAGTCTAGTAATGGTTTTGTTACCAAGACATTACAATCTCCTGGCTGGTCATGGAGGTCAGCCTGCAATCACGGCTGCGAGGAACATTTAAGAAGCATTTCTGCTTTAATAGTTTCCATGACAAAGAGGGCTGTGAGAGGCATCGCTGGGCCTCCTGAGCCCTGCTCCAGTGAGGTGTGTCAAACAATAAACGTATTAAATGTATCACAGACAGTTAAAGCCGCTCCCTTTCCTATTTAACACTGATCCTTTTGTGAGAGACCCTTTCTTACTTCAAATCATCCTAAACCTAATGATTGATATCTTGCTCGAAATGCCTACGGACTGGATATATAAGAGAGTATTTCGTCCCACTGAGAACAATGTTATCTCACATCAGTCTCTCTGCTAAATGATTTAAAAAGGAGACTGCAAATAAGGTTATCGCTATAAACATTATAAGCTAATTCAGTATGATATATTAAGCGTATTGTTTTCTTATAGAAACTTCTTCCTCAGAGAACATTTTAACTCTGACAATAAACAGATGGTTTATAAGGTTATTTGTTTTGCTTTGTTTTGATTGAGATGGCCCTGGGTCTCTGCTTGCACATTTCACATATTTTTTTATGATTTCTTTAAAAAAAAAGGTTTTTAATAACATTCCCACTGTTCGAAAGTGATTACAGAGAGTAATCTTATGTTCTATGTTACTGCAAAATGTTGCACGAGAAAATTATTTTAGAGTGTTAATGTACTTTCTGAAACTATATTATTTTCTGTAAGGTATAATGTTGCAGAAAAGGTCGGATTTGGTGTTTTTGCAGACATTAAAGTTACGACAGGAACAATAACCACATGATTCTGATAGAAATTCATCTATAAAAACCCAAACAGAGTATCTGCAGGACCTGAATTTTGTGGCCAATTCCTATTTAAAAAAACTTTTCATTTCTCTCTTCAAAGCGGGTCTTTGACTAAAGAAACATGTACTTTATGTCACCTTTTAAAGATAGATTCATCTACATAGAGGGTGTATCCAATGGAATTTTGATAGCTACTTAAAAAGAGTTTCATACTGAGCAGAGTGGAACAAGTCGAACTTTAAACCGTTGCCTTGGGGAGTTTTCATTTTGCTGGTCACAGCAGGAGAATCTGTGTCTGGCATGAGCCTAATCAAGCCCTTTTTAAGCTGATATGCAAAGTCCCACCTTCTTGTTTTCGGACCGCAGAGCCGTTCAGATGTTGAAAACTTCATGAAGACCCTAGTTGGGAAGATCTACAGTAATTTGATTGGATGCACTCTGGCAGGTCATACTAGTGGCTGATAATTGAATACAGTGAAAAGCAGGATCAGAGGCTGGTCATGCAGTGGAAATATAGCTCCTGACTGCTTTGTCTTATTGGGTTGTCTTGTTCGCTGGCATTAATAAGAGAAAATGGTTGATAGGAACTGACACAGGACCACCCTAGTGAACGATTAAACCAGAAAGAGAGATGCATAATTCTCATTTTTTGTTTCATGCTTTTATGACATGCTTAATCCATTTTGGATTTTTGTTCTAATTCATATGTAAATTAATTTTTTTACAATGCAGGTGGAGGACCAGATGCAATTACTGAAGATATGCTCCTAAATGATGGAAATATTCAAACTGGTTTCCAATATTGTCTGGCGAAGTGCAAATCTGGGCACACTAAGCCCCACTTGAGCATTCCTTTAAACGTTTACATCGTTTTACTTGCTATCGTCCCATGTGATATAGTCCAAATGGGGCGCGGGGGGTTTCAGATGGGGCAGTAAGCTCAAAGTTTTGTTTACAACCCTGCTTTGAAGGGGAAAAAGATAAATCAGCATTTGGGTAACCATATAAATATAGATTAATGGAATCAGAGCCTGTAAGAGCCTATTAATTTTCCACAAGCCCTGCGGGATTTTGTACATCAATTTCTAAATAACCAGATATGCATGGAATAACATGCTCGATCCATATATTTTCGGGTACAGTTCTTGGTTCCCTTGTAACCTTCATTTAAGCAATTTGTCTTTTTAAAATAAGTTTCTTCACATTAGGATTTAAAACACACCATTATTTGCATTATTCGGACACATCATTATAATTGAACCCTGTATTCTTCATCAGTCCTCTCATTTCCAATTTTAGGAAAATGGTATATTTAGATACTTAGGACAGAAAAAAAAAACTTTGTCAGGGAAAATGACCTCAGTTCAAATAATTAAAAAGGACAGTGAATAAATCAGAAAACGTCATTTCTGAGGTCAAATGGAAACACTGCATGGTTGAAGGAAAAAAGCAAGAGTATGAAATTGCTTTAATATACAGCTATGTTTTACTGAAACCCTATTAAATATCATTAGGCTTCTGCTGGGAATATTGCATTAGCATGGAGACATATTTCCACATTATTTACTCGAGTTCAGAAGAGCATAACCGAGGGCATTAGTAACTGCAAAAAGGACACTGATCTGTGCATATTACACATTCTAAAGAGTTAGCAGAGAAATGACATTTATTTGCCAAGCTGATCCAGTACAACTTACAAATTTTATTCTGTTATACAGTTGAGTGTTTTATTCAAATGATTCAGGTTACTGGCCTGTTCCTTAACTGCTACACCCCCTGCTGTACTGTATTGCATAGAACACCACAGGAATTTAAAATAAAACAAAATGAACTTGGCAATAATCAGTACCTGTATGGTCATAGCAGTAACATATGAAAGAGTTTCAATCACCAGTAAAACTGGCTCTAAATCCTGTAGTGGTCAGGGCTGCCGATTCAGCAGCTCATGGGTGCAGACTGGGCAGCAGGTGGCCATCAAAAGCTTACTGTAGTGTGAAGAGGATATGATCTGGGGGTATAAATGTATCTCAGGGCACTCAATAACTCAGACTTTTATATCAACGTAGCGTCCAGCCAGGGCTGTCAGACGGCGTCATCGACTCCAGCAAGCATGGCTGTAGGAATGTGCTTCTGCCCAGCCAGAGTAAATTATCTGCATTATGGAGTTCCACAAGTCCAACCTTTTCTTAAGCCAATCCCCTCCCTTCTCTAATGGCTCCAGGAATTAATGTAGAGCCTGGCTATGATGCTTCTCCAAACAATGGGTTTGGCACTAGCCGGCGATTGCCATCATCACGTCGGCAAAAAAGTACATATTACTAAATTATGGTTCTGCAACATGTGAGGCCGTCTTTAAATAAAAATCAATCAGTGCCAATTTACTGCAGCGGGACTGAGCCGGAATGACATCAGTCTGAATTAAAGTAATTGTGGTTGACATGACCGTAGTCACTGTGGATGCATCTGGGAAATGAATGATGAATTAATAAAAAGCTGCTGTGATAATAAAGGCGGCCATTGAATATAAAAACAGCAGCAAGTAGAGCTTATTCCAAAAGATGTCTGCAGTGCTATTGTGCTACAAATTTTACAATCAGATGACTGCAGATTATTGTGCAATGGCAAGAAATTTCCATTTACTCATCACAGATGCTTCAGATCATATAACGGATTTAAAGAAATACTCATTATAATATAACTGCACGAATTCCAGCATCAATATGGATTATGTGGCCGATCTTCATTCCTTCTTAGGGTAATAAGTATTACAAGTGTAGTGTCTGATATGTTTTGCATTAAGATCTGTAATAAAAACAAAAGTGAATTAACAGAAGTCAAGGACAAAGTACCAGAAGAGCTGGCTTCAAACAAGGCACCATTCAGTAGTAATTCAGTAGTAGGCCCTAATTAATGAATATTTGTCAACAAATCTGCTCGTCTTTGTCCTTATACTCTTGCCTGTGCTTTGTGCAACATGCCAAATTGGGGATGTGTTTAAAGAGTAAGGCAAGGACAGAATTAGGGACTTTAAAATAGTATTTTTTGTATATGCTGTGTACCTAGTACTTTTTTAAAATTAACATCTTTTACTGTGGAATGGTAATGTTCACCAGCAGTGTATTTCAGGTACTTTCATGTTAAGTGTATTCAGTAATCCCCTGGCATGCTGAAACTGTGGGTTACCCTGCTACCTTTTCCATTTTCCACAATGACCAGTATACTGAACATTCTTTTTAGCTTTGTTTTATTGTTATTATTATGTTTTATTATTATTATCATGGCTGTTGGTGAGATATAATGAGTCTGCCCCCTTCACTGGACCAGCTGTGCCACTTCTGTCATCTGTGTGCACACCTGCTCCCCAGCCCTGCCCCTCTCTCCTCCTCTAAGCTATTTCACTGATAAGTGGTAGCAGATTTATTTTATGCTGGAAACAGTTAGCTTTAAAGCCATATTTCAAAAAGCAAAAGCTGTCTATAAAGTATATTACAATGGACAATGATTGCCCAACCAGCAGCCCTGTCTGTTTCTCTGTCTCCCCCAGGCTCACATAAAACTTTTGGTAATGCTTTACATTAACTACACCTTCATAATGCATTCGTGATGCATATGTAGAGTATGCATTGCCCTTTGCTGATCCATTGATTTACTGTGTTCCTGATTCACTTCTGGCTCCTGAATTTTTGCCTGTTCTAGCCCTGCGTTCCAGTCATGATTTGAACATGACTTTGATGGCTCTGGACTGTTTTTGGACTTAGCTTGTGTTTAGACCCTGACTGTTGGATTATGTTTTAGTATTTGTCATTACTGTATATATCACAGTAGTCTGATATATCCCCTGTGTTATTTTTGGGGTTGGGGGGCTACAAGGGTTCATTATGGCACCAGAAGCAGCATGTAAATATACCTTAACATCCAAACATGCCTTAACAGCTTAAATATACATGAATAACAAACATCAGAGGTGTTGCTAGACATGAAGCTCTACTGGGACACAGGCCCCCCCACCCCCCATTACCCATCTGATTTAGACGTGAGATATATCTGGGGCACATGCCCCAGTAAAAGGGGTCTAGTGATGCCCATGACAAACATTATATGATTATGTTTGTTGTTATCATATAATATTTGTTAATGTATATTAAAGTTGTTAAGGTGAGTTAAGGTGTGATAGGATGTAAAACTATACTTCCATGCTGCTTATGAATGTTCTATGAATGCATTATGAAGGTGCAGTTAATGTAAAGCATTACCAAATTTTTTCCCCAGCAATAATACACCCAATAAAGAAGTATCACAGTTATGTAAATGCAAATAAAGGAAATATAATGTCTCTGTACTGTATATACTATGTGCTATGACTTGTCGAAGGTGGGAACGGGAATTTTAACGATGGGAAGAATACATTGCCATGACGTGCAGGGGTGTCAGAGGGACATGGATGCCTTGGTAGATTCAGGGGACCCAGCACATTATAAGGGACCCAAAATCTGCCCAGGGGGGTGAGCAAGATGACATTTAGTCAGGAGGTCCAGTATGTCTACCTACACCCTTGGCTATATGGATATACTTATTCACATGTTCACTTTCCTAATGAAGCGGTGTGGCTGTCCATCATTCAGCCTGTTTCAGTATACTTCCAATTGTACAATTTCAGTCAGCCCTATGTAGCAGTGCATACAGTACAGCATGTCCTGCGAGACTTAAAAAACTAGTAAACTGATAACAATAGGCAGAATGGAAACAAGTATATTTTAGTCCAAAGGTTACTTCATTCTGAGAAGAATGCAGGGAAGCTTAGCCTAATTCCTTACAGGGAGTTAAGTTTGAAAACTTGGAACGTTTAACTTAATTGGTAACATCACTGGTTATTTGAAAATTTATAATGCATTACATTTCGAGAAATATGAAAGATTGTTGCGAGTTAAGATCAATTTTTTCCCATGAGCAAACAGGTAGACCTACGAATCCATCACTTAGGTTTTCAAAGGCAGATCAAACAGCACCTTATAAAGCTGCGCTTGCAATTGATTCATTCTGCATCAAACTAAAAAATCAATACCGAAAGTCTTAATATGTATACATAGTATGAGATAAAAGGGCATTTTCAGAAAGATTTATCACCCGAGCCGATATGTGGCTCTGTTCTATATTTTATGATTAACCATTTGACATTATGACTTGACAAGTGGAAAATTGCGGATGACTGAACGATTATCTACAACGCATATAAATGATTCAATCTGTCCGGCAGCTAGGACATGATTCCAAAACTTTTTAGGACAAGAAGATCATGTCTGCAATATTCTTGCTGAAAAAGCATTTTAACTGCAATTCTATTATTTCTCAAGTTAAATACATATTTCTCTTTTTCAGCAGTTCTGTCTTACTAAATAGAAAAAAATTACGATTCCATAGACTGCATTTATTGAGAGTTTAGAGCGTATTAAGTGACAGAGGCAGATATGCTGTGACAATTTATTGAGGATAGAAAAATAACCAGTTTCATGTTTATCAAGCAAAGTATGTTAAAGTGTAGGATATGATACATAGCCTACCTCATTATGTGTCTGGGCGTATAAAATTCACCCATGATCCGCAGAGATCCGAGAGGCCTTTAAGGTGTTTGACCGCGATGGGAATGGCTTCATCTCCAAGCAAGAGCTGGGCATGGCCATGCGATCCCTGGGGTACATGCCCAACGAGGTGGAGCTGGAGGTCATCATCCAAAGGCTGGATATGGACGGTGAGACCAGCATGTGGCACCAGAAACAAAGGTGTAAATCCCCCACGGAACCCCAGCTTTAATTTGCAAACCAGGCTTGATTGATCTCGACCGTTACTCCGTAGCTCTGATAAATGTGAGCCTGATAACTGGAAAGCAGCGTTATTCTGCAATGGTACAAGAGAGCATTTTCACTCCATAATGTTAGCACAGAAACAGTGAGTTAGTAAACATCACATTAAGGATGTTTGGTAGGTTTATTAAACAAGTTTTTGCCCCCCCCCCAACACATTTGCATTCAAATACCACTTTGTGTAGTAATAACATTAATCTTATTAAAATATTAATACGGAATTTTACATTGCATTATTTTGCAACATGTACCAGGGTTTTTCAACCATTCTTACACAAGGAAACACCAAATGAAAATAGACCACAGTTAAGAACCCCATATCACGAATGTGCAATCACATAAGTAATTAAGAACTGACGATCTTGGAAAGGGTATGTGCATGCGTATGTGTGTGTGTGTGTGGGGAGGGGGGTGATAATCTAAAATTCATCAGCTCTCTGTGGATCCTCAGGGGCTAGCGGACCTCCGGTTGAAACCCCCTGGCATACACGCTTATCAATATTTGCACTACAACAAAGTTTGTACATAATTACCATTTGATTAATTACATTACGATTTCATGGGACTGTTTTGGATGCAATTAACTTTTATCAGCATGACACAAAGTAACATATTAGGTAGACTAATAATTAAGATCTTATTGATGCTGTTCTTGCACTAGGCCTTGTGAATAAGGTGTTAAAAGTGAGGCAGATAACTACCCATTCCTCTGATCATGTAGGGGACGGCCAGGTGGATTTCGAGGAATTTGTCACCCTGCTTGGACCAAAGCTGTCGGCGGCCGGGATGCCGGATAAGTTTCACGGAACAGACTTTGACTCGGTGTTTTGGAAGGTGATCCTTACATCCATTCATTATTTACTTTCATGAAATAAATGCGCACAATTGGTCCAGTTCGATAGATCATCAATGAAGCGCAAAATAGGAATTCCAATTTAAAAGCTTAATTGCGCTCAAATGAGGTTACAGTATCTCTTTTTTCAGTCGGTATTTATGAAAAGGTGCCTTGCTTCTTTCCCGGTGCATCATCTCAATTTTAAATCATTCTGATCCTCCGGGGATATGGCAAGAAATTGCAACCGAGGTACCAGATGTCGTAATGGCAGAGAATGGAAACAGGGGATTCCTGAGTGTCCCGTCTTGCTCATTGCGAATAACAGCTTTAGAGACCACAGAGCATAACTGGTACCATTGTGCCTTAAGCAGAGAACCGCGTAAGTTTAATAATGCAAAAGGACATCGATTGTTATTTGTAAAACATCAGTTGTAATAGGGTATATGACAATAACAGCAATTCTTCGCTCAAGGAGATTTGCCAAGACGCAAGCAACTGTTTTGTTTATGAGAAAATCTCAAAGAAATGTGACGGTGAGGTTTTCAAAACGTGTTAAAGAAAAATGTATTACATTATTTATAAGATACTTCATAACCGTGAGAAAGTATGATCTCCTCTGTCATTTTATAAGATCAGAGCTATATAATATCAGATATCAGGGCCTGTTCTGTTTTACAATAAAGTGCACTTTAAGGTGAATTGCTTGTACAAATAAAAAGACATTAGAGAACATGATATTCAGCCCTTTCTCTCCCCCCCGCAGTGCGACATGCAGAAGCTGACTGTGGAGGAGCTCAAGAGGTTGCTTTACGACACCTTCTGCGATCACCTGTCTATGAAAGACATCGAAAACATCATCATGACCGAGGAGAACCACATCAAGAACCCAGAGCAGTGTCAGGTGGATATCGACAGTAAGAGGCCGCAGTTTAACGTGGATCTTTCATTCAACCACCCATCCATCGACCAGCTGCTTATGCTGCTCAGCATCATGGAGGGAGGGGGGATCCCAGGCAGCACAGGGCTGGGGTAAAGGCTGGACAGGATGCTAGTTCATCAGAGAGAGACACTAACTGGCTAAACCAGAGGAAATCCACACACACTCTGTACAAACACTCAGGGTGGAGGCAGAATTCAGGCCCTCAACCCAGGAGGTGAGGCAGCAGTGCTATCCACTGATCTAATGAGCTGCATAATATAATTTTATTTATGCTTTGTTAAAATTCATTGTATTTTCCAACACTCCAAATTACACTCATCATATAAGTTCTATCTTTCCTTTGATTTTAATATACAAACATTTTCCAAATGCAGAAATACAAAAAAATATATCAGAATGGCAAATCTAAAATTTTCCTCTTAACTGTCATGCATGTTAGCGCACTTTACTGGCTACTTTAAATTTACTTTTTTACGCTCTTGCATAAGTGTGATGTATACAGTATATCCCTTGTGTATTTTACTTCTTCCGTTCTAAATTGTACAATCTATAGAATTTAACCTCATTTTGAAAATGGACTGGGGTTCAACCACAAAAATAACACAGGGGATATATCAGACTACTGTGATATATACAGTAATGACAAATACTAAAACATAATCCAACAGTCAGGGTCTAAACACAAGCTAAGTCCAAAAACAGTCCAGAGCCATCAAAGTCATGTTCAAATCATGACTGGAACGCAGGGCCAGAACAGGCAAAAATTCAGGAGCCAGAAGTGAATCAGGAACACAGTAAATCAATGGATCAGCAAAGGGCAAGCTCAATACCTCACTGTGGTCATACTTCAATGGGGTCCATAGAAACCCCTCAGGGTAATCATGAGATAGGCCACATGTGTCTAATATTCAGGTGAAGGAGAGAATGGTCTGGATGGGAGTGGCTGCAAAAATGACTGAATGACTAAATGTCCATACAAAAGACAAACAAGAGTTATACAGCTCTGGAATGGAATTCACATTGTGATTCTTTTTGTGCTGCAGCTCAGCAGAAGAGTATTATGAAACACACACACACACACACACACACACACACAACAGAGAAATTACAATTTAAGTACAATCTCAAGATTGTTTCAGATGGGTTTTGGACAGTAAGCCTGGTCTGTTCTTTGGCATTAGAATCAGCTGAGAGTCGCTGATAAGGTCAGCAGGAGTTTCACACAAGGGCACACACATATCCCTGATGCACCCACTTTTGATATCAATGTAACAGAATGTACTAAGGATTCTTATTTATGGCACCAAGGGACAATCTTCTAAAGTATGTGCAGGTCTGAAACACCAGTCAACATGCTGAATATAAGACAAGTAAGCCAACACATGCTTATTACAGATAAATTGTTAATTGCGCATATTAAATCTGTATAGGGGGCGGCACGGTGGTGCAGTGGTTAGCACTGTTGCCTCGCACCTCTGGGATCAGGGTTCGCGTCTGTGCCCGGGT
>JAAGVU020000040.1:30862206-30873634 GCA_011763525.2 Mormyrus iriodes
GTTCTCCCCAAACGAGCTTGATGGGCCGAATGGCCTCCTCTCGTTTGTACATTTCTTATGTTCTTATGTTCTTATACAACCACTAGTCATTTAGAGACCGAATTTTATTCCACCGGCCTGGTTGTTGAACAAAATGGTCGCTAAGTGGAAATCACGGTAGTCACGGTGACCATGACTCTATTTACAACTTTACTTCAGCCTTCGTGAAGTGGACATTTTTAACAGCATTTTGTACATTCTGCTTCAAAGATTTCTCTCTCTCCAACATACAAAATTTGGTCATAAATGCACACACTGGTTGGAAAATGAATTTTTTTATTACCGTCGTGCTTGCGAACGGTGGATAACCTAGGTAGTCACTAAATGAGGAGTTGTCGTCTGATATTATGGATATTCTGCTGACAGACAACGCATCACTCAAAGCTGAGGAGATCCGAAGTGAGACGCACAGAGCCAAATGTAAGCGAGAATCTTAAGAAACACAAGCCTTGGGATGTTAACATGGCCTGTTGATAGCTACTGGAACAAAACTGGGAAACAGAAGATGTGGGTAAGTTCCCTACAAAAGATTAGAAAAACAAACACTCAGCACTTTAGAGTTATTACATTTCTTCTTTGGTCCCCAATTTAAGACAAATAATCTGATTTCCAGCCATATTGACACATTTTGCTGTCTTCCTGTTTCCTTTCTCATTGTCACTCCTTAAATAAACACACATCTTACAAAAAGCTTGATAGATATGACTGCCAAAAATTCTCATTCTATTTGAAAACATAAACAATGCCATATAAACCAAGGACATTTCAGTTTTTTATCCAAAAAAGATATTTCATTAGCTCCGGTGTGTCATGTTGACAAATACATTAAAAACATTTCATCGGTCGTGGTCATCCCATTATCTGGCCACTAGGCGATGTATAGAGTCATTCTGACGGCCATTTTGAGTGTGCCTTTTAACATCCTAATCCCTGATAACAGGTTTGATTATGAATACTGATGCTATGATTAATTTAATCACATTTCGACCACTATATAAACACTAGCTGCAGGAGCCGAGCAAGAATGAATTTGGGGACGATTCGTTGTCATTGTCAAAGGGCTGTTACATCACAGCGGAGCAGTAGCATGGTCCAGAGAGAGATGGGATCACAGCCTGGTGACACCTCTCAGAACTGTGCTGCTGAAACCACAGCTGTGTCCATGTTGTGACAGGCTGCTACAGAAGGGAGGTAAAGAGATTATTTTCCTGTCCGTGGGGTTGGAATTGCCTTCTAACCGAAAAGCCACAGATAGAGAATGTGTACAAGTAATAGTATGTTTGAGCTCTCATTGCTTGTCGTGCTTCAGATAATCAAGATTTCTATCATTGGGGGAAATCATGATGGATTTGGCAAAATCGACTGCAATTTATTCTCTCTGCAAGTTGTGTGTTGTGTAAACTAATCTGGCTTGCAATACAAAATACATAATGTATTTCTCTTTATAACTGTATACTTGGATTGTTAAAACATTCAGTGAGAATACAAGTAGCTACAGGCTAATTTATGCATCCATCCATCCATCCATCTTCTAACTGATTATCCAGGTTAGGGTCATGGGGGGGACGCTATTTTCCCACATACACCGATCAGCCATAACGTTAAAACCACTGACAGGTGAAGTGACTAACACTGATCATCTCGTTACAATGGCTCCTGTCAAAGGTGCCATTATATATTAGGCAAGTGAACAGCCTGCTCTTTAAGTTGAAGCAGTGCTCGAAGCAGGAAAAATGGTCAGATGTGAGGATCTGAGCGACTGTAACAAGAGCCGAATTATCATGGCTAGACGGCTGGTGAAGGTCATCTCCAAAACGGCAGGTCTTTTTTGGGTGTTCCCAGGATGCAGTGGTCAGTACCTACCAAATGTGGTCCTAGGAAGACCAACTGGTGAACCACCGACAGGGTCATGGGCTCTCAAGGCTCATTGATGCGCATGGGGAGTGAAGGCAAGCCCATCTGGCCCAATCCCACAGCAGAGCTACCGTAGCACAAACTGCTGGAAAAGTTCATGCTGGCTGTAACAGAAAGGTGTCAGAACACAGTGTATCGCAGATCGGTCAGAGTGCCCATGCTGACCCCTATCCACTGCTGAAAGCGCCTGAAATGGGCACGTGAACATCAGAACTGTACCATGGAGCAATGGAAGAAGGTGGACTGGTCTGGTGAATCACATTTCCTGTTACATCATGTGAGCAGCCGGGTGCGCCTGTGTTATTTACCTGGGGGAGAGACGGCACCCGAGTGCACTATGGGAAGAAGGCTAGCTGGCACTCAGTACCTTTACATGAAGTTAGAAAAAAATCAAATTAATCCGACTAAAACCAGACCTTTGAAATACATGTAAACATGTGGTCTGACTGAAATCGTACTAAATCGACAATCTCAAAGTCGGACTAAGACACCGAGATAATGCGATTGGGAGTCAATTTATTAATGTATACGTTCAATCGGATCCAAACTGGCCTAGGTGCTCCACAGTCCCTGCCCCAGGCTTTGACCAGTAAGAATCAGAAGAAGCCGATACACAGAAGTAGCAGCCAAAGGGCGCCTTTCCACCACACCAGGTACCGCACCGCTGGTACTTCATGTTAATACCAAAAATACGGTATTTAAAGGTGCTGGTTTTCCACTGGTGTAATAACTGGTACCGGCACAGAATGACATCACAATTGTATTATGGGCTGGACGATGTGTGATATTAATACCAACATCGCATATTATGCACATGCAATTCTCACATCCCTAATCAGCTAGATTCCGATCAAGCTTTTAATTACCTTCACTTCTGTACATTATAGCGCAGGGAGTTTGTTTTGCTAAAACATGTTTATTCTGTCACAGGGAAAAAATTAGATAGCTTTTCAATTTTAATAATTATTCCTTTTATAGATTATCCAATATATGTTTAAAAAATCAGTTTAAAGTTTACTTCCGCTGCTTTTGCATGAGTACTATATGCGTTCTCCTAGACAATGATAATTATCTGCCCTATGACAAACTAAAAATGTTTAACTGTCACTGGACAGAGGAATTATGTTTCTTTTTTATTCAAATAGCATGTCGTGAGAGTGGACCAAGCGAAAAAAGGAGGGAATTCGCTTGGAGTATAATTTCAGGTAGCCCGTTCGGCAGGGCAGCGTTATATTTTGGTGGCTTGAAGGGAAAAGTTAATAGCATGAGGATGTCAGGCTACCGATTTTATGAGCCCTATAAATTGTCAATTGCTTTTGGTTTGTGACATAATAGGTGAACTGGAAAAAGCCCAATATTAGCCATATCGCCACCTATTGTAGCGGAGTCGGACATACATCAGTCAGTAAATCAGTTCCCCTCCCATGCTTGAATCCTGGGATAAGGACGGTAGTCCAATTAAATGGTCTGCTAAAGCTATAACCATAGCTGGACTAAACGATGCATGTAAATGTACTGAGTGTGATACTCTGGGAAATGTTTTGCTAACCTTTAAACCTTGGGTCCTGGCATTCATGTAGACGTTATTTTGACATGTACCACCTGCCTAAACATTGTTGCAGACCCCTTCATGGCAACGGTATTCCCCGAGGCAGTGGCTTATTTCAGCAGGATAATGTGCCCTCCCACACTGTCTTCTTCAGGAATGGTTTAAGGAACATGAAAAAAGAGTCCAAGGTGTTGACTTGGCCTCCGAATTCCCCAGATCGCAATCCGATCAAGAATCTGTGGGATGTGCTGGACAAACCAGTCCAATTCATGGAGGTTCCACCTCTCAACTCAGAGGACTTAAAGGATCTGCTTGCTAACGTCTTGGTGCCAGATACTGCGGGACACCTTCACAGGTGTTGTGAAGTCCATACCTTCAAGGATAAAAGCTTGAGGGGGCATGAGGGGGACCTACACAATGTTAGGCAGGTAGTTTTAACGTTATGCCTGATCAGTGCAGCTATTCATTCACAACAATATAAAATGAATTACCCTGTCAGGGTTACCGGAGTACAGAACCTATCCCAGGACACACAGGGCACACTGTGGCTGGGACACCAGCTTATAACAGTCTGCTGATGCTCCAAAGCAAATTTAAGGAAGAGAATCAGAGTACTCAGATAATACTAACAGGGGCATTCAAACAATGAACCCTTGAAATCAGATGAGAGAGCTCCATTATACTTTTTGATTAAAACTGAATCCTTATAGATCATAAAGTCTCAAAAAAATACATGTATAAATGGATTGAAGATGGATGGACAAATGGACTGATGGATGGATGT
Source organism: Mormyrus iriodes (assembly GCA_011763525.2). Taxonomy (NCBI): domain Eukaryota; kingdom Metazoa; phylum Chordata; class Actinopteri; order Osteoglossiformes; family Mormyridae; genus Mormyrus; species Mormyrus iriodes. The sequence goes on from JAAGVU020000040.1 coordinate 30,866,493, forward strand.
ATGTTTCACATTCCCGGTTGACATGAGTATGCAATGGCACTACTACTTACTAGTGCTGTACGGAGGTCAGGCTCCTGGTGTACTTTAGCTACACCAAAATAAAGGTACAGTAATGTGTTCTCATCCATTTTCATTAAAATCAGTCCCCTCACTCACGTAAAGGTAAATCTACTGAATATATTACAAGTATTCATCTGGTGGACCCCAGACTGAGACACACCCAGGACATTTTATCACGGGGACCCACACCATTCCCCTTGAAATCCCCCCTTGACTACTGTTCGTATACATTTACTAAGCAATATATTACTACATACTATCATTTCCACATTATTGAGACAATATACTTTACATACAACAGTGACTAGGCAATACACTGCATGCTATATGGCATAACATGCAAAATGGATACTGAATAAAAAAGTATAGACAGTATAATGGAAGCATTACCCTGATGCAAAAAAAAACTCTTGTTTTTTTTTGTTTTGAAGTGACCATATGCCAGGGGTGCCACTAGAGATTTTGGGCCTCATGAACACATGACATATTGGGGGAGCCATGGGATGAGTGAGCTGTGTGAGGAGGGAGCGGCGAGGTTCAGTTTGTGCTTGTTCAGGTGTTGGGGGGCAGGAGGCAGCAGGGTGCTGAGGAGCCTGACTGCCCCGGGGAAACAATCTCTTAACATAAATCTCTAGCACCACTCCTGACAGACATAATACAACATTTAAGAATTTGCAAACAGTGCCTGCTGTAGAGAAACTACGATGCAGACTGGATCTCTGGTTTTATAAAAAGCCTCTCATTTGGCACAGCAGATGCCGCGTCAGAGATTAAACGGAGGGAACTCCTGTAACGTGAGCTTGCTCCAGGAGAAACGACAGATGTGTGGAGACAGACACAAGCTGGGGAACAACTCATCACAGGCGGGCTGTCGGGAAAGCCCTGTGTCGTTCAGCCGCTAGCAACCCACGAATAAATCTCTCGCAACCCAGTGCTACCCAGCCGAGCAAGTAGAGATTAAGAGCCGCAGCAAGTACCAATAATGCCATTAAGGGCTGATTAAAAGCAGATCTTCTCCCAGTCATGTGATAAATGGATATGTCTAATTTGGCATTATAATGAGCTTCCTGCCCTCTCTCATGCAGGTGCCCTAACTTTATTAATAATTCATGTGGGTCTTTTTCCAATATAAAATATAATCCAATTACTTTTCACATGCCATCATTCTTACACACAATGTGTCCTGTCAGTTTATCCAGGTGGGGCAAATTTTTAGCACTTTGGGGTATTATTTTGAAACATCACTATATAACCTGCTACTGCATAAAGTGCCAATATTTTATTACGTCATCTGTTATGAACTATCCCTGCAAACATTACCACAGCATTTGAACAGTGTAACATCACTAATTGAGTGGTAATGATCCTAGGATTATTTAAACAGCCTTTTATTGTAACAAATTGGCATTACCAGCTTCATCAATCCATCGATCTTCTATACTGCTTATCCAGTTCAGGGTCGCGGTGAGCCTTGAGTGTATCCCAGAATGCCCTGGGCAGCCAGTGAGAGTTAACATTCCAGGGCACACACATACAAAATCACAGCCCATTGGCAGTTTAAAGATACCGATGTTTTTGGGCTCAGGGAGTAAACTGGAGTACCCACACAATCACAGGGACAACATGCACACTTCAGTCCTGGAGGTATTTTAACAACTGAAAATAGAGTTACATGCTTCAATGTTCAAAAAACACATTATTTTTCTCATACTGTACATCTCTATTCACTCTGTCTATAACTGTCTGAAACATCCTGTTAGACCTTTAAGCCCCACTCTTGATGAGCCCAGTGTACTCTGATTGGTCAGCTTGCTCTACACGTTCCGCCCATGGGTGTTTCTCAATGCCAAGACTGTGAACATCGTACTTGTGGTCTTTGCAAGACCGGTCTTGCTAACTTGCCTCCCAAGAATGAACTTGGGGCGCAATGAATCATTGGATTGGTCTTATTTGGCGAGGTTGCAACTGATGTATCCTTGATACTTGAGGCGGGGCAAGAACAACATCCAGGAATTTTTACCGCCCTCTTTATTTCTGTTCTTGAGCATTGGAACTGACCTTTGGCAATGGAAGATGACATAAAGCACAAGTTGTGAGAACACAAATATGGTCACCCCGGTGTGAAAAACATCCCCTGTGTTGCAGTCTGCAGACAGATTCCTGCAGGTAGGCAGCAAATGAGGATTGTATTATGAGGTAACCTAACCTTGTCACAGAAGCAAGGGCAGGAATTCCAGCGAGGCATTTCAGGCAGATTAGAGGAGAGTGGTTTCTGTGGTGACAGTTACTCCCTTTTGTAGGTACCTTGGGCCTTAAGATTTCCCAATTATGAACTGTATTCCTCAGAACATTTTATCAGGCAGAGAAACATCTCTCAGGCAACCTCCGCTGCACTTGTTACCCCCTTTTCCAGAAAGAGCTAAAAAAAACAGAAAGATATGCATATATACTGTATATATAAACACACACACATAAATAAATAAATAAATACAAATTTACACAGAACTTGACAAATTGGACAAGAAAAGGCAACAAGAAATAAATGAGTAGACATGTAAACAAATGACCATATACACACTGACACAAATCCGTCAACCAATCAATCAATCAACCAATCAATACAAAGTCTTTCAAAGTTTTCTATCATTAATCTACAGTGAACCTGATATGTTTGATACCCACCTCACCACCAATCATTGTTATCCTTTTTACAAAATGGGTCTATTTCCACAGCTGTAGTGTGACAGAACCCAAATATCACTTAAGGGATATTCTCTGCACATTGCCCCAGGGACAAAACACAGCACAACAAAATACACAGTACCATGGGTTAGAATGTGCTTCAATTTCACACTTGGGAAACTGCGGGGGAAACTGACACCTGCCTTCACCAGACAGCCAAAATGCCATTGAGATGGAGCTGGCTTCGGAGGACGCGGCAGAGGGGTTATTTTTGTGAGAAATAATGATTTATGAAGGGTTATTTACTCTCACTGCAGAGTACGCTAGTTTCTGGATTAAGGGGAAAGATGAACACTGATAAGACGTCAATAGTAAACACAGGCATGATTTCACAAGATATACAACTCAGCATGTGCTGTATAAATTCAGAAAATATTACTTTAGCAGATGTCAAAACCATATTTTCATGGACTTGGTGAAGTATCTGTTTGAGATGGTAAATTGCTGTAAAACCCTAGAAAAGGAGGGATGACAGTTTCTGCCAACTTAAGCTGGTGATCGGTTAATTAAACTCAGTCTGTTGACAGTTTCTATGGTAACTTAATAGACTTGCAGCTTCCATTGTATCTCCATGTGGAACTTTGAGGGTGTAAATGTGGGTTTGCCCCTGACAGTCACAGTCACACTGGCCCTGAGTGCAGCAAGTTGTTTCCTTCTCTCTGTCTTCTGATCCGACTTTTTTTCAGGCCATTTTGTAGAGTGGACAGCAGCGGAAATTTGTTGTTAATTAACGCATTTTTAAAGATTCAGCTTTATTATTATTAATTATTAAGTTGAAGTGTTCTGACAGCAAAATGCAGTTTGGCATTTAATCTGAAAGTGCAAAATACTGGAGAAGTACTACAAGCATATGTACAATGCATATGATAAATAAACATACATTTTCTTGTGATAACATTTTATCACGCCGTTACCTTGCAGTGTTCAAAATTCCTCTTTTTTTAAATTTATTTTTGCAGGAATCGTTCATATCAGATTCTTTTTTTTATTTAAAGAAGTTATTTTTTACTTCACAGCCAGAAAGGTTTGATTTGCACGTCGTATGAGCATGCAGCCATTTGCATCGACCATTTATAGTTATTTGTGGGTGGCACCTGGGCAGGATCTCAGGCTTTTGCACTTTTACAAGATGGTTCCGACATTTCCGCTGGGAAATGTGCATGTGCCAAATTTGATAAATCCAATTTTTTTGTGCTGTATGCATTGTTTTATTTTCGTGCGTATGCATTTTTCCCCACAATGAAATTCATGCAAAGTTTGATAAACGAAGCCCCATATGTGTCTGTGGGGGGAGCCCCCTCAAGTACTGTCCCCCAGAACTTCTCCACCCCCTTCCCTTGTACCCCTCAGGCCCAGGAGTCAGAAACCCCCTAAACAGACGCTCTCTCTGTTGAGGTATAGCGCAGCTGAATGCCCAAGAACAGGCACTTAACCATGTAGTTAAATTAAAAGTTTGAATTCCCCCCCCCCCCCCACAAAATTGGTTTTCTCCCAACCAGGCACATAGCCAAGTAGCAAAATAATGAGTCTGAACCCACCTCAAAATTTGCTAGATCACCGCAAAATTCATTTCTGGTAAGGGCCTGCACAAGAGGGACGGCAGGATAAGTAGCAAGCTGGCTGTATGATTGGCAGAATTGTGTTTCACCTCAGAGAGTCTCTAGGACTAAAGCCAGGGATGATGGCAAGTTAGATACATCTCAAACTATGAATATCGGCATGATACCTTCTCAGATATAATTGCTCATACAAAATGGTGGTTCTATGTGGAAAAAATTCACCATTCAAACTTGTATGCTTTCCACAGTCAGCTTAACAGAGTGTCACATTTTCACAATTTTTATACCTAGGTCGCTTAAACACAAACAAGACTGGTGATCAGGTCAGGTCAGGTCAGGTTGGGGAGCATGCACTGATGCAGCGCGTTGCCGCACCCACCACATAACGAAATGCCTCGGGATCCTAGCTGGCAACCCCCCAGGCAGACACACGGTCCTGCCCCACGCTCCGGAGGTGGCCATCCATCTGCCGCAGCCAGGTGTTACGTGGACGTCCCCTTGGCCTGGTCCAGCCGCTCGGGTCCTCAGCAATGAGGATCCTGCGAGCCAGATCACCCTCAGGGAAACGTGCCACATGGCCATAGTGCCGTAACTGACAATCCCTCACAATGCAGTTAATGTGCCTCATCTCGGACTTCCCTAGCAACCACTCGTTGGACAAAAAGTCGAACCAGTGGTACCCGAGGATTCTCCGAACAGACACAGTACCGAAAGAGTCCAGTCTTTGTCTCAGCTCACTGGATAGCGTCCATATCTCACAGCCATACAGCAAGAGAGGGAGCACCAGGACTCTAAAGACTTGGACTTTCGTCCTCTTGCAAAGATGTCGGGATCGCCACACATCCCGTTCCAGTGACCTCATGACCCCCCATGCTCCGGTTGCTGGGAGGAGAGCAAGTGGTCACGGATCCTGTTAAGGATGACCCTTGCAAGGACCTTACCCGGCACTGAGAGCAGTGTTATCCCCCTGTAATTGCCGCAATCCAGGCGATCATCCTTCCCTTTCCAGATAGGGACAACAAGTCCTGTTTTCCAGTCAGATGGGATGACGCCTGTCTCTGAAATATAAGCAAAGATTGTCTGCAATGCCAGCAGGACAGCCTTACCACCAGCCTGGAGAAGTTCACCCCGGATACCACAGATTCCTGCAGCCTTCCTTACTCCCAGCTGATTCACCACCCGTGCAATCTCAGTGAGACTGGGTGGTTCACAGCTGATTGGAGGATCAGCCTGAAGAACAGTGGACCCAGAGATGTCCAGCATCCTAGCCGGTGGATCAGCTTTAAACAAGGAACTCCGAGGAACAGACTCAGATGTACTTAATGCTTCAATTCCTCTGTAAGCAGGACGTGGGTCGTTGGACCACAGATGGTGTGTCACCTGCTCACAGATTTGTCTAACAAACGCCTCCTTATCTGTCCTCAGAGCTCTCACAGCCATTCTCCTCAGTTCCTAGTACAGACTGGACTCCGCTGGGACTCCTATTCGATAATATCCAGGGTGCCCTATGAGTTGAAACACTTCCTTCTGGGAACACCAGAAACACCAACACCCCTCACCAACCTTCAGGGTCTTATCACGGAAGGTCTCCCACATTACATTGGAGTTGGCATTCGCACACAAGACTGCAAGTCCCTCACACAAACTGCATGCAAACACATCAGAAACAGCTTAATCTTTGAGTCTGGCTAAGTAGCCAGTGGTAGCCTACTGGATCTAAGCTGAGTAGCAACAACAATTCTACGGTCAGAATTCACAAACTGAGCACTTCTGTAGACCCTGCAATTCTGCAGGAGCCTTCAGTGTCTGCCCAGGAGGATGTGATCGATCGATCTTCGCCACACCACCAGTATTAGAATACCAAGTCCAATGATGCTGCAGCTCAGGGCGTTGGAACCAGGATCCAGTGACACGCAGCCCCTGACCTTTCGCAAAGTTGAAAAGCATAGAGTCACTTTCACCCCGGTCCCAGACCCGTGGGGATCGACACAATCCTCATAGCCAGCCCTGTCAGTGCCAGTGGTCGCACTGAAGTCACCCATGACCAGAGGAGTGTCACCTCGTGGGCACCCATCAACCACCGAGCAAAATGTCTCCCTCAACGAGACATCACTCACCGCGGTTGGAGCATACACCAAGACAACAGACAAGACACCCAGGGAGTGCCTTACCCTGAGATTCATAATACGCTTGTTGAAAGGGGTGACATCAGCCACCATCGGGAGGAGCCGATCTGCCACAGCAACAGCTACTCCCCGAGTATGACAGCCACCAGAGCGACCAGACCAAAAGTAGGTGTACCCACCTACAGAGACCTGGCCACTCCCCGGTCTGCGTACCTCAGAGAGTGCAGCCACTGAAATGCAGAGTTTACGAAGCTCCCCCGACAGCAGGGGAAGATGGTTCCACGTGCCTACTCGGATGGGCCGCCTCAAGCTGGGACCCAAGTGTCGCCATGCAGCAGGCTGCAGCAGAGCTACTCCCGTTGAGAGCAGAAGGGTGTTATGCTTTTTTGAACCGAGCTGTCATGAAATGTTTTACGATGGCTAGAGTGCCAATCCTGCCACCAACCCCCAAAATTTGATCACACCACCATCTACCCCTCTCCTCTGGTCTGTAACCTTGGTGTTACCTTTGACCCAACCCTCTCATTTGACGCACACGTACGTTCCACAGTCAAAATAACTTATTTCCATATTCACAGCTCTGCTGCTGAGTCCCTAATTCATGCCTCCATCTCTAGCCCTTTAGATTACTGTAATGCATTATTTGCTGGTATTA
>JAAGVU020000040.1:30875182-30888849 GCA_011763525.2 Mormyrus iriodes
AATAAGAATATTTCATTCATTCAGATCTAGGATGTCTTATTTTTGTGTTCCCTTTATTTTTTTGAGCAGTGTACATTTTCACAGGTTTATAGGGTGTAGTCATGTATTTGCATATATTGTTTAAATTTTTGCTGATTTAAGAGAGGTAGCATCAGGGGCGATTCTACAATTTAATACCTTTTCGGGGGGGCTAAGTCAATTAAGGTGGCTTTCAGGGGTTCTAGAATGACCTATGGCTGGCATAGGGGCTCAGTGGTTGACAATGTAGCTTCACACCTCCAGAGTTGGGGTTTGGGTCCTGCCCTAATTTTAATGTCTAAAATAATGTGGTCATGTGAAGCAGAGTCTCAGAATTGCCTGGAGTTTGTGACAGGCTGTCACCCTGTCCCAGCTGGCCCCCACCAGGCTCCTGCCTATAGGATCCCCAAGACCCTGTACTGCATAACAGGTCATGAAAGATGGTTGAGTTTGAGGGGAACCTGTGCATTCTTTAGCATGAGGATGACCTCATGTGACCTTCCCATGAATGTTCTGTATCTCCCGATGATCTTGCACAGTCACCAGCAGATTCTAAAGCCATCTGAAGAGCCCCACTACACGCCGCCGTTGTCACCTGGCCCCGGAGAGGGAGACCTTTGCCACTGAGGAGGAAAATTATTTTGGCATCTGTCTGAAGGAGGCGATTTCAGACAACTCAAAAATATTCCCCGGGCTGATTCACAGCTGTGATTAATGTGATGGCGGTGGATAGGGCTTGCGGTCATTCTAGGTGGTTCAAGCATAAAACCTTATTCAGCTCGGTAGTGATGCAACAGTATGGAATTATCCTCTTTTTATTATTACCTTGGTGCCATACTAACACTACTTCCCAGTTTGCAGTTTTTCCCATTTAAACAGCTGAATGATACACTGGAGCAGTTCAGGTAAAGTACTTTAGTTACTGTTACTACATCAGGGCTCATATTCAGGGCTTGAACTATCAACCATACCTACGGGTATGACCAGACCTAAGGTTGGCATCACTAATATAAGTGGCTCTTCTGTCCAGCCCTGACGCCTGGTCATACTTCCCCAAATGTGGTCGCATGCCTACGCCCCTCCCTACTGCTGCAGCCAAAACAGCTCACTTCTGTTCTTTGTCCACTGTTCAAAACCCCCAGTTCTCCCATCCCTGTGTCACGGGGATATGTTCGTCGCCCTAAAGCGATTCCCTTGGCTCAACAGAAAACCGTGCAGTGAAGGATGAAGCTTCGTGTTTAAAGATAAAATGAAATGACAGTTGAGGCTCTGCGCTAAAGGGTTCAGATTCATTTCTCATACAGTTAAAGATACATTTAGTGAAAGCTTTTATGATGATTATTTTTTCCCCCAAAATTCATCAGGTGTTTAAATCCACAAACAGAAACAAAGATAAAGTCCTATTCTGCCCATAAATCATACCCCATCTTGCTACAGAAACATCCATTCAAATGGCTTATATCTGAGATAACACAGAGAGATTGCGGTGAACCCCACAGGAAATGAAAATGCCCTAAAATTACAGCAGAGAGGAAACTATATTATACTAAAAACACTAACATATTTGACAATTTTTCCGGTGGGTGCAAACTGCTACCATACAAACAATCAATCAAGTAGAGTGTTTCTAGGTAATACTTTCGTTTTCGGGGAGACAGTTCATCTCTCAGTCAATTTCTGAAGTATATTTTTGCCATCCTGTTCCAATTTGTCCAGAATGAAACCTGTCAAAAGTTGGGAATACAATCCTGTCCACCATATGTGTATATTCTTCTGAGAAACTGCACACTATTACATTTTTAAATATTTCTTAATATTTAAAAATATTTCTATATAGGTTTGTATCAATTTTCCATCCAACCATCCATTTTCTGTACCTGAATGTCAGTGGACAAATCAAGCATAAATAAAAAAGTTCAGTGGCTAAAAATGATTAATTTGAACAAATATCATCTGTCCGTCCATCCATCCAGCCATCCATCTATCTTCCATACCACTTAAGCGATATAGGGCTTGGGTGGGATATCACTCAAATCATTAAAAAAAAATATCCAGTTAAGTAAAGGTAAGAATATTTATAATCAGACTTATAGAAAAAAGTGGAAGGGAGCTAACATACTACGGACAAATAGCAACAATATCTAATATGGAGAACAGTTACAGCTTTGGGGGGGGGGTTCAAAGTTCTGTACTGTATTCTGGTGCTGATCATGATTTTGAGAACAGATATCTTTTTAATAACTGTTTTGGGGTTCTGCTTTTTAGGCATAGGGCATTTATTTCTCAGGACCTCATTTGGCTGCAGGAGTGATTAACCAATGGGAAACCCAGAATCCTGCCCTTGATGAGGAACCTGTTTAGATGTCATGGCGTTTGCGGTGCATGTCCCACAGCTCACGTATTGGAATCAATTCAAAGCCAAGCTGGGTTTTAATTAAGATGACAGCCCTTCAAGGGAGGGAGCAAGAACAGTCTTTGGGAATGAACTCTGGGCAAATTTACAAGATGAAAGCACAAAGGAAACTGTGTGCTTTTGTGAGATTAATGTCCTTTCCTGAAATCCATCACCTGCCACATCACAAGTTGGAGAAAGGTTACTCACAACAGGGGGTCCTCAATATGTGCAAGACACATGTGAATCTCATGGGAGGGGAGGTCTCCTAGTAATGTTACATAAGGCAACCAGATGGGGGTTGGATGCAAACTAAGCAAAATTAAAATGCCGGTTCTTCTCAATTGTAAATGGATGATAGAGATGAATCTAGAAAAGTCACAATTAATGAAGCGTATATGTGGAACATATCCTCTCTAGTTGAGTTCTGGTGCCAAAGGCTTTTGGCACTTACAGAACCTCCTCCAGAAAACTGCACACAGGAGATCCATAACAAATAAGATTGCCAGCACTTGCCATACAGCATGAGAGATAGCGATGGAGGCAAACATCTCCTTTTGTAGGATCTCCCTTTGTAGGATTATCATTGGCTGGTTTCATCCCCCTTCTGATTGGTACTCAGAGTTAAACCAGACAGAGGGGATAACCCTTACCATCACTTACATTTCCCCCATAGCTCTTAACAGTGGAAAGAGGAAGCTTAGTGTTCTCTTGCTGTTTTTACTGTGATACTCAGGCCATGTTCAATTCAGATCCACTTCCCAATTTTACAAGCAAGATCTGTTTATTCTGAAAACCCATTTGGCACTAATACTACACAAATTATATGTTTCTACCAGACAATTTGTACACGTGAACTAAATTAGGTTTTTCATAATAAAGCAGCTCAGTATTGTAACACAATGTACAAAATTTAAATAATTTGAATACTATCTGATTTGATTGTAAATGTTAGGGTGAGCAAACACCTTATTCCAAATTAAATGAGTCTTTTATTCAAATTTGGAAGGGGGTGTAAAAACAAAAATGCAAGTCGTAAATTATTCTGTAAATCTCATACAGGACACTTTCATGAAGCGGAAAATGAGAAACCGAGAGCAGCTAAAGTAATTATTCAGCACGGAGAGCTGAGGGTCATCAACTTTTCCTAATGAGCATAACCTTCTTCACAGCAACAGGGGCAAATGAGTCTCTGTGCGAAGAGGGGCCAGCGGGAAGGATAATAATTAAGGGAATGAAATCTTAAGGTTGCTGGAAGCTTCTTGGCGTGATTTCGCAAAAAAAAAAAAACTTCTTTGTTCTAAAATTTGTAAAATATTAAACGTCAACAGGGACAAGCAGTCAGTTGAAAGGCACCTAATGTAGAATATGTATTCTGGGCAAAGGACTGATCTCTGCTCTAAAGACTCCAGAGCACAGCAGCAAAATCAGCTCTAAGCCTCCCTTTGCAGTGCAAATTATTATCATCATGCTAAAATGTAATCTCCAGCCAATTTTACCTCATTGTATTTCCAGAATAAATATGCTTTTGTTGATAACAGCCCAACTGTAAAAAGCAGTATGTTTACTGTTGATTCTGCTGGCAGGTTCAATAGATTATACATGTGTATTATATCCACACCACTGGCATCCACCACAATACTCGTTTGTGCAACGCAGGCAGAACGACTTCAACATGAATCAGACATTATCATGTATCAATTTAATGCATAATCTCAATCCGAAATTAGACAGTGCATGTAACTCAACATTACGAAAACAAACGTGAATGGTAATTTTGTCCTTTTTAATAGTGCCTAATGGAGGTCCCTGCTTGGGTTTATTGATAAATGTAATATATTTCAAATTATACTTTGGAAAATCCAGTTACGGAAGGTCTCAATGTCAGTGAAGTCACTGCAATGTACAGGACGTGATATCAAAGCATGCTGAATCGAAGGCTCTACCCTGCAGAGGTTTTCAAACTTTATATTTCTGCCTCCAGTTAAACTATTTTTATTCAGTTATTGTTATGATTTCTAACATTTGTGCCAAATCACCCCACTCCCATGTCCATGTAAGACTAACTTTTTCCACCCATCTTCTCTCAGCTACACTGGTTACCAGTTCAGTCTTGGATCAGATTCAGAATATTGCTTCTCACTTATAAAGCTCTGCATAATCTTGTTCCTCGCTACCTCAGTGATCTCTTGACTCCCTATTCACCCTCTCACTCTCTCAGATCTTCTAATAATAGCGTCCTCGCTGTGTCATGCACCAGACTTTCCACCATTGGTGGCAGGTCCTTCAGTGCCATGGCCCCCAAACATCAAACTCTTTACCACAATCTATCCATGACTGCTCTTCTTTCAAATCTGAACTAAAGACATTCCATGAACATTTCTGTCCTGTCTCTTCCTCCTTTACTGATTACTGATTATTTTTCCCTCCTGTAAAGCAACCTTGGGATTGTGAAAGGCGCGAGTGTAGCTTAAGTGTAGCTTATTATTATTATTGTTACTCTTTACTGAAAATTTTAGGAGCACCAACACAAAATTTAGGCGCACCACTTAAATCAACATGCAACACAACACATCTATATTTTTCATCTTAATTGTACTACTAATAAATGCTTTGGTAATAAACATGCAGTTTACAGAAATAACGTCACGTATCATTTTAAAGGAAAAAAAAACACAGAATGAAGTAGTGCTATAAGAGAAAAAAACATTACATTAAATGGTGCTTTCCTTAAACATAAACACCAAGGTTCGTTTCATTGTTACCAAAGGACCAAGTGAGAGCCAGAGTACTTATGGAGCGGACACAGGTAGATGATGTCCTGTGCAGAATCGTCCCCAACCTGCGTTGTTATGATGACGACAGCCTGGCGTTAGCTCTCCACTCCAATCACACGCTCTGTCCCTCACACACACTCAGCAATAGGGCTGACCATTGTTTAGATTGTATCAGTTCTAAATCTGATTCTGCTCATCAAATCTGGTTTTTATCAATTCTCGGTTCCTATTATAATATGGCACAAAAAAGTGTAAAGATGTTTTATAACAAAACACTGCACTTATTCTCTTTAAGGAATTACTTGCAGCAGTTATGTCATTTCTACATTTTGTTAAAACAAAAAGAGGCCAAAATAAATAAGGCTGACAAACACACTCTGAATCTTGGATGTCAGTAATGCGTTACGTTTCTGTTTAATCTTCCTAAACTGGATGATACGCCGGCCCGGTTTTAATAAATCGGTAAACAGTAAGTATGTCAGGCTTTATCCACAATGCAGCTTAATATCCGGAGGAACATAAGGTTAAGTTAATGAAACAATGGCTAAATGAATATACATAATTTCACTCTGCAGCTGTACTTTTAAAAACATATAATACCTACTTAAACCACGGTTATTAGGCTACATATTTAGCTTCTGGTTCTTAAAAATGTACGACTATTTCTAATTTACTACTGGCTCTCAATATCCAACCCTACACAACAATCCTTGCTCTCTTCTGGCAATACTTGTTACACAAGATGACAGTTAAAAAGAAAAAAAAACACATGCATCTAGTTATAAAAATTAGTCACACTATCTCCAAAAATGGTCACAAAATGCGACTAAATGGTTGCATTCTGGAGCCCTGTCCCCCCTTTATTTATTAAACGTCAATCTCTATGTTAAAGCTTTTAAAACTGTCATTGTTGGAATTAACAATGCTATTTGACCCATAATACAATATATAACATAATAAATTCCTGTGGTAGTTGCATTTATAAATAACCACAACATAGTCATTACACTGTATTTATTAATAATTTCTATAACACACTTCTAACATATCATTCAAACTCAAAAACTCTTTTTATGAGCCCTATGTTGGAATGGGAGACCTGCAGGGCTTGTCAGCCTTGCTGTGATCATTTAGCGCCACCTAGTGGAATCTCAGCCTTATACTCACATGCAGTGTTGTGACCTGCAGCTTGTTGTTCATTATGGATACACAAATAAACACTTCTGGTGCTTGTTAATACATTATTTATCTTCAAAAATGATTATAGATTATTTCATTTTCATTTCTGCCATCTTCAAACAATCTAAGATATTACTTTTTATGTGTTTAAAAGTTTATGGAACACGTGATACTTTCAACATGTACTGTATATATGCATGTAATATAATACGTATACATACACGCGCGCGCACACACACACACACACACACACACACATACACACTGTTCCTCTTTAAACAAAGTTCACTCTAAGCTGCACTAGGACCCCCCAGGATCCTTTGACCCACTGCCTCACAACAATGAGCTCCCTTCCAGTGCCTTTGGCCGAGTCACGATAGTGGAGGAAGTCAATTACCTGACCTTCACCTCTGCCTCCAGGGGACCCTTCACTCCCTCTCATTCTGGCCCGCTTCAGCTCTCTCCAAAAGTCACCAGTGCATTATATTGTATAATTAGTGGAAGATTGTGGAGGCACCGTCTTCTGAATCTGCATTTTAAGTATGTGAAATCTCAGTAACTACTGGATTTATGAAGAATGAATGGGTTATACATGACTGCATTCATTTAACTCATAAATTGATTGCAGGCAAAAGTGTTTGTTTTTTGTTGCAAATTTTTTGATTTACTGGTAACATTTATTTTAATGGTAAAACTATCATAGAGGACACTAGCTAGCTAGCACTGGAAAATTGGTTTTGGATAGTTTTGCTAGATTAGTGCTGTCAAATAGTGACTGCTATGGTTAACTGTAACGTCATGCTATTTACTAGATCTTATCACTGAAACAAACTTGGAAGATACCGCCGTCGAACACAGGTTATGTTCTGCTCATTGAATTCAGTGTTATGCTAAACAAAAACATAAAAATACACCCATAACTGGTTATGCAATAGCACAGAAGTGGGTAGCACTTTGAGCCACACCACTGCAGGGTTATTAGTTCGAGGCCCTGTTTCTTAGTATGATCAAAAGACACGTGTTTTATATGGACTGCTGCCTCTTAACTGCCCTATTGTATGTGAGCTTGTGACTGACTGCAAACATTTTCCTTTTTACCCTGTGCATCTCAGAATAGGTCCCAGACTCCCCATTGAACACGTGGTTATGGAAAACGTGTGGATGTAAAATGCTGCCCTTCTCCAGACTGAGTAAACCTTCCTAACATTATAAAGACCTCTTTGCGCCCATTATGTGAGTTTCCTGCATGCTTAAGCTGCAGTAAGTGACTCACACATGAATGTCCTCAGCTACAGACACTGGAAACACGCTTCTCCTGTAAGGCAGATTGAAAGCCGGGCTCCCATCTGCTGGATGGCTGCACTGCACCTCCTCAAACTGACGGAGGTGAAACCGGAGGCTGACCTTCTGGCTCATGGTCCTGAGAGCCAGTGCAGCCACCGCGAGCTCGGAGAGCAGGAAGGCGAGGTAGACAGAATGAACAGCCCTCTCCAGGGGGAGACTGACGGCTCCCTCGTCGGTCAGCAGGAACAGCAGGACGGGCAGCTGGAACAAGAAGCTGAGCAACCAAAAGCCAGCAAGCTCAGGGACCTGTTACGAGCACAGAAAACAAACAGCCATGGGAGGAATAGAAATGCACAGTATTTTTAATGATGGATGTGAGATGAAACAGATCTAGATCTATAGCTCTATCTTAACAAATAGGCTGGGGAGGAATTTAATTGAAATTAGATCTTCCAGCATGGCCAGCTGTTATATTTCCACATTAAACTTGAATTTATCTGATTAACGATTAAAATGGTTAGCAGTCTTAATAAAGCAACACTTACAGCTTTATGCAGTCGGATTTTCTGTATTTATTAATATTATAAAATATAAGAAATTCCTTGGTCAGCGATACAAAGTAGAATACCTTTTTAAAACTGGCAATAATTACTTGAAAAATGCTATGGTATATCTTACCATACACCATATTTTTGTACCTTTTCTTTCAGATTGCCCACATAACCAAGATAAAGCCTTAGTGCCTCAATTGCTGTGACCAAGACGACTCCTGTCACCAGAATACCCTGGTAGTGCCCTGGCAGAATAGTAAACTAGGAAAAGAGGAGAGGGTTTCTGGTGTTAACAGTAGGGTGCTCTGGTGGTGCTGTAGCACTAAGGAGGAAAATGTGGAAAGTTACCTTCACTTCCAGCATGGATATCTCAGAAACCCACCAGCAAGGGAAGTAGAAGACATTAAAGTAGAGCAGCATTTGGAGGGGGAGACTGGACAGCACTTCATCTGCTGAGAGGAGAAGCCCAGACAAATTATCAATAATAGCATGGGCACATTGACAAGACTTAATAGCCGTGCAATGACACTATGATGCCTGAAAAGGGAACCAAAAGCGCAATTAGTAGGTTGTGATCTATGAATTACTGTGACAATTCAGCAAATGAATGAGCTGAAAAGAACAGTTTACTGGAAGGTGGCCCTCACTACAAGTAGACGAACTACCCACTGGTGTGTGTTATGGGTGTTACCTGCTCTGTAATTGTATTCCCGATTTGCAGCTCCATCGCAGGCCCTGTTGTGAGGAAAAACGATCCCACAAGCATAAGCCAGTCCCAGGCGCAGGTTCTGGGGGAAAGGTGGGAAGTAAACTGGCATCGAAAACACAAAGCTTCCCGGTCGGCCGTCTAGGCCTACTCTTTCTCGTTGCCCGTCTTCCTGTCTGGCGACTGCAGGGTTTAGGGAATTGTTAGCACTGCTAATCAGATTAATGGACAGGAGGCAGCCTGACAGAGGATTAGGGGTCGCATGGGGGTCACACATTACCAATCTAGGACCTCATTTAGGATCTTAATCTGCCACTGCCATCTCCCACTGCTGAAGGCCAGTTCTAAAACTCAAGAACAGAAGAACAGAGAACGGTAAAAATCCCTGGTAACACTTTACTTAAAGGTGCGCTATGAAGGGTAAAAGACACCAACATAAGCCCATTATGACAATCGACATATCTTGTCATAAGCATTTATAAAGGTTCATTCCAGCTTTTGTAGCCGTTATA
Source organism: Mormyrus iriodes (assembly GCA_011763525.2). NCBI lineage: Eukaryota > Metazoa > Chordata > Actinopteri > Osteoglossiformes > Mormyridae > Mormyrus > Mormyrus iriodes. The sequence goes on from JAAGVU020000040.1 coordinate 30,884,602, forward strand.
AATGCTGATATTGGGAACTCCTGTGCCAAGTTGACATATCACCTTTTTTGACTGTCGTAGTTTTATGCTGCCATAAAGTTGTGTTATGACACTTTTTTCATTCAAGTGGCATAAAAGGTCATAAGACTGACTCAACAACTCAGGGTTTCACAGTGACATAGATTGACATAATTTATCAGGTAATGACAGCTGTAAAAAAGGTTACATATGGCCATAATGAATGGCAGCATAGCCTCACACCTACAATGGCTGGTGTTTTGTATCTTGTCTTTAGTTGTGTGTGTGAAGAGCTTACATGTTCTTCCTGCGTCCGTGCTGGTTTGAATCTTGACTACGGTTCTGTGCATGCAGAGCTTACATGTGTTTCCTTTGTCTGTGGTGGGTTGTACCTCGTCTCTCGTTCTGTGTGTGCAGAGCTTACACGTTCATCCTGTGTCTGTGCTGGTTTGTACCTCGTCTGCAGTTCTGTGTCTGCAGAGCTTACATGCTCTTACCGTCTCTGTGGTGGTTTGCATCTTGTATCCGGTTCTGGTTCTGCAGAACATACATGCTCTTCCCATGTCTGTGATGGGTTTGTATCTCGTCACTGGTTCTGTGTGTGCAGAGCTTACATGTTCTTCCTGTGTCTGTGGTGGGTTGTATCCTGTCCCTGGTTCTGTGTATGCAGGGCTAACATGCTCTTCCTTTTTTGTGGTGGGTTGTATCTCTGGTTCTGTGTGTGCAGAGCTCTTCCAGTGTCTGTGGTGGGTTTCCTTCAGGGTCTCTTCTGTCCTTCCATGGACAAAAGTATAAATAATCAGTGATCATAAAGTATTTAAGTTTGAGTGTATTTGTTACTGTTACTGTGTTCCAGGCAACAACCCAGTACCTTTCCCATACTGTGACATCTGTGATGCACATATATGCATTAAAAGGATTCCCTGCCACATCTTCTTACATGGAAACTGTTCTCAAGGTACAACACTGACTCGTAGTGAATACGTTGATACTAACATCAGTGATTTCATATATTTTCTTTTCTCCTAAGTGTGTTATGTTTTTAATTGCAGTTTACAGCTTTTGCATGAATGCCTTTGTAATGTCATGACACAGTAATAATATCATGACAGTTTTTTGACCCTTATGTAAAGTGAGATACACTTTGCAGTTCATAAGATTAACAGAAATACAAATTCCTGCTCTGCTGTTAGCTAGTAAATTAGCCATGTTATCTGCCTCGGTAGCAAGCCTATAGGAGGTTATTTAACCAATGCTAGACAAGCTAACTCTAGCAGATGGTTGCAAATGTTCTTTTCAAGACAGCACTACCTTGAATTTGGCAAAGAGTGATGGGCGGTGCTCCTGCAGATTAATTAGAAAACGGTTTGTTTCGCGTTCAGTTGTGTCTGGTTAAAGTAGTCAGAAAACACCTGATTGGGTGGGTTGGGTTATAGGCGTGCCATCTGTTATTGGCCAGGTAGATTGCAAAGACCACTCTTTCTGGCAGATAGCTACAGAATAAGAGTTTTGAGTCTCTTCTGACTGCAGGGGTACCTGAGAGTTTCTGTTAATGCTGTGCTTGAGACCTTTTAAATTATTTATGGAGTAAAGCAGTCTGAAGCATTTTAATTATACTTAAAAAAAAAAAAAAACTTTGCATTGGCCTTTCACCATAAAATGTTTCATTTTATTTAGCATATTTCTCATTCATTGTATCACTGTAATTGTTTCAATTTTTTTATCTCATGGTCATATTTAAAGCAACCTTGGATCTTAGAAAGGTGCCATAAGTTGAACGTATATTTATTATTAGTAGTAGTATATTTGTTTCGTTTCGAACTAGGTTTCTGGATGGGGAAGCTTGAACCACCACAGGACATCTGGTTAAAGATAAACACTCTTTATCCCTTATCATGGTACTCAAAGCAGTGATTATGGATGTAGTTTTAAATAATCTTCACACACTTTGTAAACCTACTTAAAAAAAGTCATCCAAACTAAGTAACGTAAATTAAGGATCTGTTCTATCAAAAGCCACTAAAATACCTGGACACAGTATATGCCCAAAACAAATCATAGTGCAAGCCCTGGTACATCACACAGCACATATCCTGTAGCGATGGATTAAGGCTATCTCAAATAAAACTCCAGGCTCAAATATTCACCCCCAGGGTTTCTCTTTTATAAGTCCCTGCACCCCAGAAGCTACACCTCTGGAGGAAAAACAGTTGTGGGGGGAGGATAAAATGATGAATGGGCAACAAAAGGGATGTGATCCCCCAGTCAAAACTCAATCTGAACCTTCCCTTTTAAAATTAGAGACAGGAACAGAGCACAATGCTTTACAACCCCCCTGTTTAAAGTCTGCTAACTCCTCTACAACATCAAAGGAAGATTTTAGACCTTGGGAACTCAAGAATACATAGAACACATAGACATCCTAATACAGTCTGAAAGAGTATAGAGTGATCACCGAAGGTCCAGGGACCTATTATCTTTATTGGAGATTCAAACCTAAGCAGAGTAATACAGAGTATCTGATCAAGGACCATCACCTGCAAGTTGATAGCTTTGCTGGGGCCAGTTGTCCTCTCTGTAGGTCTCTTATTGTTTGTAATGTTGTAATTTTTTTTTTCTGAATTGTTGTCTTTTAATAATTGAAGTAATTGAGTGTTCTATTTTGTTGTAGAATTGTAGGAGTTCTGTTTTGTTCTGGTTATACGTTATGTTTTGCCCACATTATAATAATGTGTTGTGACTGCGAGAAGACGGACACTGACGCGGATCAGCTTTGAGTATTCCCGTTTATTAGGATCTCGCAACACGATGTCGGCAAGTCTCAAAGGACACACAGTTGTTCTGCATCTTGCGGTTGCAGGCTTCCCAAACTGCGGATGGCGAAGGTAAACAGGGGGCAAAAGGTCGTAGTCGTTGTTCCAGGCAGGGATCGGGCGATCGCCGTCGGTTACCAGAGGGCAGAGGCGAAGAGCGTGGTCGAGGTTCCAGGCGGGGGTCGGGCAATCGGAGTCGGTACTGAGGGGAACAGGCAGAAACTCGAAATCCAGGAAACGTAGCAAAAGTCAGAGTACCGATAGCCACACACAGAGAATAACGCTCGAACTCAGGGCAAACCATGAAGATCTCGCACAGACTCGAAACCCGAGTCGCCAGATATAGCGCACCAAAACCGGGGACAATTAGGAACAGCTAGAAGAGGAGTGACCGAGACTGGGGCAACCGGTAATACTAGAAACCCTATCGGTCGGAATCCCCGGGGGGTGTGGCTGAGATGGCGATGGAGATCCTCCAGCGCGATCCATGACAATAATGGTTTCATTTTATAAATTGCAATTATAGACTATTGCTCTTGTCAAAAATAAATCAGTTCTTTTTCCAATGCTATTAGAGTATCTATTGCGGGGGTACTCAAATATAAAGCTGAAAGGTCCACTTACCAAATGTCAAGTCAGGGCAAGGTCCGGAAAATTCCAATTCCAAAACAAAAAACAAAACAAAACTGATACGTCTTTACTGTCTTTTTTTGTGGTCCTTACCTCTGTGTTCTGGGGATAATTGTGTTCAAAATGTGCATGCTGTGTGTCATAGTGACGCTTCACGTTTAGCACTCTTGACAATGGCTACTGTCTCGTTGCAGATTAAACACATTGGTTTTGTGCTTCCATCGGGAAGTATGAATGCATATTTATCAGTCCACTCGATCTTAAACTCACAATTCTCAGAATCCACTTTTCTTTTCTTGCTCAAAGCCAGTTTTGAGCACGCCATGTTTTCACATTCAGTGAAGTCATTGTCAGTTATTTGGCTTGAATGCTATCTGTGCAGCTCGCAAAAAGTGAAATGATTCTACAAGACTGGAAGAGCCGCTAGAATTTGAGTGTGAGTCATGTTGCCATAGTGATGCAACTTAGGTCTGCTTTGATTGTGCCTGAATGAAGAAGAGTGGAAGGGCATGAAATAAAACATACAGAAACGCTGAATCATTGATTGTATGCACGACATTTAAAACACCGCTCGGATGATTAAATATTATACAGCTTTTTGTTTCGGTCCGGATTGAACTTCGTTTGGGTCCGGATGCGGACCGCGGTCCGCCTATTGAGTACCCCCGATCTATTGCTTCTGAACCTTGCTAAATGCAGAGTAAAACCTATTGCAGTGAATGTGGGTAGACAGATGCTTTATTGTCATTGTAAGTACAATGAGATTTAGTTTGGAACACGCCAGCAGATGCACAGTATATTTACAATT
>JAAGVU020000040.1:30896948-30908540 GCA_011763525.2 Mormyrus iriodes
TAGGAGATTTATATATATATATATATATATATATATATATATATATATATATATATATATATATGTACACACACACACATTTGTATTGGTCATATTCATGGCCATGAGTGACGTCAGAGGCACAGACGTGGTTGAAGTGTGGTCACTGTGGCTGTAATTCATGCAGCAATTGAAGGGAAATATAAAGAGAAACTGGTTTCCCCCTTTGCATATAGATTAAATATTGTGCCTTAAGCCGGCTGGTTCCGGCTGGGTTTTGTAACCTGAACGGACAGAAATCTGCATTTCAAATGAAATTTAAACATTTTAATGTAGCGCTAACGTTTCATAGAAAGGCACATTGCCCTTTGACACCTCCAGGATTTATGGAGAGAGACCCTCTCGTGGAGTATTTTGCCTGACAGATTTATCTGGAGCTACAGAAAAGTTCCACTTCCATACAGCTGGATTTTACTGGAGAAATTTGGGATAAGGACCTTACCCAAGGGTGCTACAGGAGGGACCCGTGTTGGAATCATCAACGTTATGAGCCCAATTTCTAAAGCCTTAAGCTGTTATGCCTCTTGAAAATATTAAATGCAGCTCATCTGGTTACCAAACTAACATGTAAGATTCATATGCATGTTTAACAGCTGTAAGCCCTAAAGGTTGACTCAAGTTTATATTAAGACCCACTCTAGTCCCACCAGTTTTTAACTAAACCAGTTCAACCAAGTCAGCTTACTCAAAAGCTCAACCAGTTCAAAACACAAAACTAGAAGATGTAAACACCCAAAGTTCCCCCTCCCTGGGATATTTCAAACTATCTTTAATTAATTAACTTTCTTTCGTACTTTCCAGCTCTCAGTTAAAAGTAAATTAATAAGAAAATTACACCAATGCTCTTAGGATCATGCCACGTGGCAATTTATACATTGCTCAAAAATGGGACTGCTATCAGTCTGATTGGGAAAATCAAAGGAACGCATTGCACTGGATGAAAAAAATGATCTTCCACAGAAAGGCTTTTTGTCTATTATGTCTGTCCCCTTACAGGCAATCTCTCTTCGATTCCTTAACAGAAGACAGAACTCTCAGAAGTACAGAACAGATGTTTTCCTTGCAGATTGAGAGCACGTCCTCGAGTTCCTGGAGCTTTACCTACTGTTAATTCAATAAAAACACAAGGAACCACATTCTGCCCCTAACCTACCTTTGAGGCAATACAGGGTGGTGTAAATTCATGACCTAGTGATAACTGGGGACTTGTGATGTCCTTGGATCATTCCAAGTGATATTTCTGCAAATTCCAGAGGCAGCTCGTGATGTTGTGCACGTTTTAGTAGAGAGAGAAGATTTCCAGATTCATCTGGTGCTCCGGCCACCAAAATCTGTTGCTCAGGCCAGCTGTGTAGTTTATTGAGCCTCGATGAGTTACGTGCTGAAGCGTGGAGATTCCTAATGACTTCTAATGAATCAAAACAGCAAGAAGATCTGGGCAAAGCACTTAGAACTTTGAACTCAACATTAGAACTTTATCAAGAACAACATATTGCCCGTACTGACTTTGCTAGGCTAAATGCATCCGTCCACATCCCGTTGCACCTTTGGGATGAATGTCATGGGGCTGCAAGCTAATTCAGTTCTTCAGGAAGTTTTCCACCAAACATGACGTAACTTACCAACAAAAAGAAGCAACATGTTCTTTCAATAAAAGCTTAAAAAATAATGATCATCTCCAGTGTTGATTTTGATGCATCATGTGAAAAACACTTCCTGGCATTAAATTTGTAGGAATCTTACTATGTGATGGGCTGTTTCCTGGGTTGTGACAGTTTAGCTTATGCGAGTCCTGCCTTCGTATTTATGGCCTGCTATGACGAGAATTTAATTACAGACGAGCGGAGTCCGCCTGTCAACAGAACATCGAACATGTGACTTCTGTGATTTCAGTGAGTGGCATTGGAGAACTCCGGAACCAGTTCACAGATTTGGATTTAAAAGAATGAGCTGTTTTAGTGACCTTGCAGTAGATGCACTCTGTTGACCTTGCTAGAAGTTCAGGTGTGAGTCTCAGTGGAGCCAATCAGAGACATGCCATCCCTATGCATGTTATCTCTTACGTTCTCTTACTTGGGACTGTAGAACCTAGTGTCTATTCATCAGCTGTTCTTCACTCTTGAGCTGGATACCTGAAGATAGCAAGAGATGTAATTTCATTTGTACTCATAGGTACCCCACAGAGACTGGTCTCAGGGACCTCTCTGTTACAGGGTTCCCCAGTCCTGAGTATGAGTAATCGTCAGGAGTGTAGCAGTGTGAGAACAGGACTAGCTTAGCTCTGTAGGTTAGGGAAGTGAAGAGAGATCACTGCATACTGTGTGTGACAATCTGGAGATGATGGTCTGCAGATCCTTAAATGCTAACATGTCAACTCATCTGGCTGTCAGCAAGAAATGGGGAAATATTCTTTCACAAGATCACTCAGTGTCTTTATGAACAATACAGTCATCCGGTTTTTTCCATGAACATCCTCTGTTTTATTTTTGCTTTACATTTTCTGTTTCGAAATGATGCATTAGCAATTAAGGAATAACTAGGCCTAAACTTGCTCATTTTAGACCTTGCATGTAATGTCTTGCTCATGCTAATGGCTATTGTACAAAGTTCAGTTTTTCTTTGGTTTGTAGAAAGAGGTTCATCAGGGCAGATACTCAGTACAGAAATGTTAAGGTTTTTATGACCAGGAAGTTAAGTCATGAATATGGCTCTGTGTTTGGACAGATGTTTGTTGCAAAAATCAATTGTGTGGTGAGAGCCCAATTGCCCCACAGATAAGGATAAGACCGGAAAAACGCTGAAGTGTCCTCAAAATGTTCTAGATCGGGTGGAAAATGTGATATCCACCCACACGTCACCGTGGCATTAGTCTAAAAAACCAAGGAAGTTCAAACGAGAAAAGCTGTACACTGTAATGAGCCTTCAGATGTGCAATGAGGAGGTTTCTCTCCTGTAGTTGGTATGTATGTGAGCCAGTAATGGAGCAAATCAGACCAGACCAGTTGTATATTTACATAACCCCTGCTTTAGGGTTTTCACATACAACAATATACCTTAGCGTATAAAAATTACATATAATAGACAACATGGGGAGGCATGGTGGCAGTGGTTAGCACTGTTGCCTCACACCTCAGGTCCAAAAACACACTATGGTGAATTGCAGTTGCCAAAATTGCCCACAGGTGTCAATGGTGGGTGTGTCCTATGATGGATTGGTGACCCTGCATAGGACAAGCGGTTAGGGAAAATGGATGGATGGATGGACATAGACAGCAATACACAACAATACTTGTCGTAGAACAAACATATGTGTTTTCTTACATAAATATTATAATATTACATTAAGCTTAGCTAGCATCCCATTTAGGGCATCCTGTGCCTGGAGGATGGAAGCCATCCATCCATCCATCCATCTATCCATCCATCCATCTATCCATCCATCCATCTTTATACATTACTAAGTTTCAGTACAAAATAAAGAGAATTTTATTAATATTTAAATAAGTAGTACTTAATAAACAAAACTGTAACATGCTTCCTTATCTATCCATGTGACCATAGCCTAAATTCCATTACCATTTTTTACATTCAAAATATTTATTCATCAGATTTGTTTTCTTAAACATTGTTGTATGCACATTAATCTGCTTTCAGTACCCTTAGATTTTTAGCTCTCTATTCCTCTCTCCATTCCTTCCAAGTGTCCAGACATGCAATTATGCTCAGAGGCTGCTATTTCTGTGAGTACAGCGTATTATTTACTTTATTCCATGTGCTGTTAAAACATTTTACATCAGAATACACATCAATTTACTTTCAAGAATTTCGTGAGTCTCTGTTAAACTTCGATTCCTTCCCGCGGGTATGTGAATCAGTCCCCCCAAACATCTTAGGTCTCTATTTTTTAACAACCTCTTTAAAACAACATTTAGAAAAAGAAAATCATACTAAAATGTAGGATTCTTATGCTGTTGGACTCTTGTTCGTTAAATATATTTTCGCAACACGGCATTTTATTTTAAGATATGCCTTTGGCAAATAATGCGTTTCATTACGCGGTCACGTGTCACGGAGCATTCATCAGGGCAGAATGTCCCAATGCATGTAAGACGTAGGTCGAAACCTACCGTGTTTATTAATGCTGCATAACAGAGCTTGAAATTATCAGTGGAAATCTTTTTCGTCTCATAGGGAAAACCAGTGCACAAACGTGATGTAGAAGGGAGCCCCCTTCCTTTCAAGGATTACAATGTTCAGATTTTACGACATGGAAAAAAAATAGACTACGTATTGCTTTTTGTGCATGTGAAAACTGAAACCTTGAACCACAGTGCTACCGCTGCACAGGGAGAGTGTGTGAAGGACGAGAGAGAGAGAGATGGGGGTGGGGGGAGCCTGACCTGTTTTCCATTAAAGCCATATTCTCTTAAATAAACTCTCTGAGAATAACGCTGACAAAGAGGAAAAAAGTCTGTGCCATTTACAGTCGGACAACGATCTGCCGAAGCTGCCGACGTCAGACAGGAAATGGCCTAATTAAGAAAGATTCATCAAGAATTACATTTTCTGTTCTATTTAGTTATTTTGTAGCTCGAACTAGAAGACAACAAACAATAAATATTAGCAAGCAACTGTGCTGATTTTAACAATATGGTATTTTCTTCTGAAAGTTATTTACAAAACAATATTTATGTAATTGATTGGAAATAACCAGCAGCTATGAGGGAAATGATCAATATGCCAGAGAAACTGTAATTTTTATGTATTTTTTTTTCCAGCTGACAACAAATATTTATACTTCCGAAAATGTTAAACAACCTAGAGCAACTTGGATGAAGCGAGGGAGATGAACGACCGTTTATAATCAATCTCTGGGAAAGTTAGCCCCTGGGTTGTGGGCAAAAGGAAAACGGACTGTAACTGGCTCAACAGAGGAAGCATGGCTGGGCACGACTCTCAGGTTGTGCCCTGAAAAGCTTCCGGGAGAAATGAAAGATAAAAGGCTTTGTTGGGAGACAGATTTCTGGCTTGCTGAAATCGGAAAGGTGAGACAGATGCTCTTGACCACGTGGCAACAGCAGTGAATGACAAGTGTGTCCACCTCCCACTCCCAGGCTTTAACTGATGAGAAAATGGGATCGAGCGTCAGCGTACAGTGAACATTACCAAAACACCACAGAGGGAGGGTGTAGGGGGTTGGAGGTGTATGGTAAAATGGGAGTGGGGATGGCGAGGGTGAAAAGAGTGCGGGGTGCAGAGAGGGGGTGAAAAGGGATTTGGGATAAAGGGAGGGGTATGAAATGGGGCAGCACAGGAGCAGTAGCCCAAGACCTCAGACTGACATCCAATTTCATCTTGACTGTGAAGACAAACAAATGGTGTGTGACTCACCGTCCCTGAACTGCTCTCCTCTAAAGATGCTTGCTCTATTATTCACAGGATGCACTAGGAAATGGCAAGGATACAGAAGAGGAAGCTGGACAACCCCAAAAGGCAAAATAATACAGAGTTGTTATTATTATTTTGAAGAAGAAGAGGCAGCAACTGTATTTTAAGGGAAGTGGTTTTGACGGGAAAATCCAAAAAAGCAAAATAATGAGGGCTTTAGTGTGACATGTGAGATTGCCAGATTTTCCGAGGAAACTGCTAAACAAACAGCACAATCTGACTGCAGCTCTCACCTTGTAATTTGGACCACTCTCCAAATCAGGCTTCCGAAAACTTGTTCCAACAAACAACTTGTTTCTTGTTACCATTCAGCTTTGGGTCTCACAGCAGCCCTTAGATAGGGGCTCTGCCTAAAGGGCTAAATCATGCAAAATCAAGCAGGCAGTTGTCTTTTTTCGGTTACAACAAAATAGAGAAACATCATTTTTCTTGCTAAATGAAATTTCTGCATCTAGCTATCTGTGACCATGTTTCTATGTTTCTTATGCAGGAGTTAGTCATCCAGGAAAAAAAAATCCATGCTAACAATAACCATTATAGACCTTTGCTGAGTTATGTGAACCATCTGCTGAAGCAAGCAACCTTCTTCCATTGCGACAAAGTCCAATTCTGATGTTTTCGTGCCCATTGTAGGTGCTTTCGACAATGGACAGGGGTTAGCATGGGCCTGCGGCTAAACAGCCTCGCACACAGCCGGGCTCGATGCACTGTGAGTCGTGACACATTACTGCCATGACCATCATCAATATTATCTGCCATTTGTGCCCTTTTGTTAGTTCATGCCACATGGGATAGCTCTCATTCACATCACATATTGATGAGTCTTGGCCACCCAACACCCTGGATCATGGTCTTTCCTTCTTCAGAACACTTTCAGTGGGTGCTCGCTAAAACTGACCATTAGCAACCCACAAGCCTTGCCATTTTGGAGATGCTCTGACCCAGTTGTTTGGCCATAACAATCTGGCCCTTATCAAAGGTACAGATCACTACCCCTGTCCATTTTGTCTGCATTTAACACATCAACTGCAAGTACCAAATGTTGCTGTACCATCTAATGTCTCAGGCCTTGATATGTGCTGTTTTTGCAATGTTATATATGTCACATGGGCGTGGTCATAACGCTTTAGCTCATCTGTGTATATACACACGTTATAGATCAGACAAAGACAATGAGGAATTACAGGGGTGTCATTGAAAATGTCAAGACATCAAAAAATCCTTGTTCCTTTCCTAGTTGGTAGACAAAATGAGGTGATTCTGGAGACCCTGGGTCAGTGAAATGCATTCTATGTCCCTCCATTTGTATCGTCTGACCTACCTCTTGGTCAGTTACATTCTCCCATTCAGTGAAAAAACATGGATACTCTGTTGACCGGTAGGTGTGTGTCTTCAGGAATCGCATTTCCTGCGACAGTCCGTCATTCTGGTTCAAAAACAGAGCCTGGAAGTCTGACTTTGTGCCACGGGGAGACCGTCATGCATGTCTACTTCTCTATTATTACAGTATGGTTTAAACCTCACGGCAGAGCGCAGTCAACATCGCTTTTACTGCCAAACTTAGTAGAAAGACGTTAATTTAGAGCTACCGCATATGAAGCTTACTTCCTGAGAAGCGTGCGCTCACAGACATGAGAAATCCAGTCAGGGGCACTTTTTTAGATCACAGACGTACAAGTTTTACTGACAACCGTATCTTCAAATAATATCTATTCTCTTAAAAGACATTGGCTCGATATCCTGTGATATTAAATGAACATACTTTTACTTAATGCCAAAGGTGCAGTGATTCAGCATTGAATAAACAGAGCAAGGAGAATGCATAGCATGGGTCGCTCTCACGTGGTCCTATAACAACGAGTGACTGCCTTTGTTAATTTTCTTGTCAAGTCTGTTCTCTGTTCTCCAGCGTCGTCCCTCTTTAATGTTGCCTTGCCAGCACAGTTTCTACCTGATTATATGTGCACGCTGTGTCAGATACATGCGGCGAGCCGTGGTTAAACACCAATGATGTAAGTAGGAAAGCAGGTCATCTCAACGCAGATTAAAGAAAACTGATATTTATCATCAACTCCTGTGCATAATGTTACTTTGGTTTTCCTTCTGCTTTGTGTCGTAGAAAATATTAGCCCTTTTCTCCCTGCTCATAAATTTCTTTATTTTTTTTTCTGGGCTGAAATAGCTACCAGATGTGGATGCAATCTCGGCCTGTTTCCATGACAACCGAGGGATCTCATTAGGCTTCTGGGCCTAGACTGCTGGCTTTGTTACAGGGCTCAGTTTTAAGGCCTTAGCTGTTTCTAAAGACCTGGCATTTGATTACAGGCCAAGTTCCAAGATATGTTTAGACTGGCAGTCAACAAGTCAATTCAGTTCCTTTACACCCTTCCCTCCTCCGCAAACATTTGCCTACCATATCTGGAAGTTGTCCTGTATGGGGCCTTTGTTTGCATTTTATCATTGGAGATTCGGTTCAAATCTCTGTAATCCCCAGCAAAAGGCATATTTTTGACCCTACAGAAGCCCAAATACAAATCAGATTAAAGTCAGGTGGTAGTTTTGAGCCTATGTTTAACTAGTAGATAATAACTATCAAACAGCTTTGTATCTGTTTTGAAGGTCTTGCAGAGGACGTGAGAGCTGTGAATGTAGACTAGCTGACTGATATGGAAAAGTTTGAACTTAATAAACAATTTACCCTCCCACTGTGGTAATCTAAATAGCCTCTTTTCTTTTTTAACGTAGATCTGGTGTAAACTAAACTCTGTACAGCAAGGAACTCCAACATCAACATTTCGGAAGTGTCTTGGATGTCAAGCAGGCAGCTAGAAGTGAAGTATGAGGGGTGTGTTTGTCATCGAGAAAGGACATCCTGGCCATCAGTGGGGGGATGTACATTAAAATCCACATGAGGAGACACCCCTCCACCCTTTAACCATACTCCAATATTTGTATCAGGCTTGCACTGTGGACTCTTATGTGACGTCTGGGGTCTTCTCACAGTTCCTGATGTTGTAGCTTCAGAAGGGATTGTTTAGTCTATGCAACAAAAAAACCATGGGGGGAGGGGCATAATTGAAGCGCAGTGTTAGCAGCGCGAGCTTCGACGTCTGGATTCAATTAGAAACCACATGATCCATGCTCTGGCTATTGCTTTTACTCCCGTGCCCCCCCATCTCCACATATCCACTGCATGATGCATTAACTGCAAGCCCCTCCGTACAGAGTTCCGACTGTTCTGCTGTGAAAGAACCCCTTGTCCCAAAGTAAAGCACGGCAGTGGGCTCTGGTTTCTTTTGACAGTCCTGGGTTAGACCGATGTGAACCCCCCCCCAACCCACCCTTCAGCTCGAACAGGTCCCCATATCCCCAGAAAATCCAACCAGGAGTCTCCAAGAAGCTGTAAAATCGAAGATATTGTGGGAGGGTGTTTGGTTTCAGGATGTCAGACGGATCCTCACCCAATGCCACGATGAGTAAGTCTGGCAATAGGTGTCTATAACATAGAAGTGGCAGCCAATTCATATAGACTTGTTAATTAATTAATTGAAAACAACAAGTTCTGTATTAAAGACATTGTTAATAAACCATGTGACAATGCATACAGATTTGTTTTTATTTTATCAGTTAAAAAAACACTGAATCAATTACAAGCTAGAACGATAAAAAAAAAAAACAGTGGACAAACCAACAGAAACAATGAAGAAGATGAGACTGACAGTCTTGCGGCCGTGTTACACAGGTACTTTCAGACCCGAGGTCCAGGAAATTACTGAAGCTAGCTAAATATGCGGTCATTTCTCAGCCATCCGTTCTGTTTCCGTATTACAGATATCAGCAAAACATATTTTAGTGGCAGCGGTTATACTGTGACATGCGCAGAAAGAACGTGACAGTCCTTAAAACAAAACGGTAACAGAAACAATTAAAAAAGTAACATACGGTATTCCATAACAGCTGTTATTTTAGAAAAAGAAATCATTTAACCTCAAATTGAAAGTAGTAACGTCTTCAGCACAAGAGCAGGAACTTCCCAACAAACCATATTTGTGGTAAACGATGTAAAATAAGTTCTTATTCTTAAAGCCAAAGTTATTTTCTTTTAAAAGAAATAAAATCAAATATGAAAGCCAGTTCATAGACACAAAGTAACACGAAGTAGCAAATCAAATCATATAAGCACAGCTTACACGTATTAACAATAATACTGTTCCGATTTTTTTACAAGTACAAAAATAATAATAAGGGTCGTAATGTAGGAAGTACTTGTACCATAGAAACAAACAACTAAACACAAAAACAGAGATAAAAACATTTCATGAGCATTTACAGGGACTTTTATTTTGAAATGAAAGCCTAACAACATACACTAAATGCCTCTATGTTAACACTTCAACAGGTACTACGAAAAAAATAACCACAAAGTAGTATTAAAATACACTGTGTTCAACACTTTAACTATATCCAGTTTACCGAAAGAGCCCGCTTATTTTACGTGTATATATATATATATATATATTTTTTTTTAATATTCTTTGAATAACAAGCGCTTATTATTCTCCAAGACAGGAGAAAAAAACTATTTTAAAAAGCTAATGTTAAAAAATATTTTTTTCTAGGTAAACAAAACAGGCCCTGGATAGTTTTATTTGGGTTTTGGTTTATTAGTGAATAAACCATTTCTGATTACTGGCTATAGGCCTAAACATTTCTGCCAGAACAAAAATGCGTTACCTTGTATGTAAAGGTTTAGAATATGTGTAAATGTTTCCCTCACGGACTCACTGGTGGGGGGAGGTCTGTGTCTGTGAGCAGCTGTTTTTCAACTTAACAATACATCTCACAGTTTTTCAGTAAGGTGTTCAACAAATGCGGATAGAACGGTCAAGCCTTGTTGATTTTGGCATTTAATGTATTCAAGCTATTACACAGCACAGCGGAAACAGAAGAAGTGACTGGTCATATAGTAAACATAAACCTGCTTTGGGTGTTACCCATGGGAACAGTAGTACCTCAGAATACTAGTGGTCTGATCACTTAGCACTACAACACAATCCTCTAAATCCTCTTGTTTTGAAATAAAACAAATAAGTTTATAGCTGGAGAACCAAACCAATGACTGATTTCTTTACACCAGATGTGAAGGAGGTGTTCTGTATGCTGACTTTGAACTGAAGTAGAAATAAGATGGAAAAAAATAACTTACAACCAATTAAAAAAGAGAAAGCTGTTACTGGAAGGGACAGTGATGACCACAACATTATTTCCAGTTATTCTTTCCTAATGACGGCCGTCCGATTTGTGTCCAAGGCAGCAAAAAAACATTATCAGCAGATCAGAAGCACACACGTGGTGTCTGGGATGGCTTCCCACGTTCATCCTTCTGCCATGCCAGAGTGGGTAGGCACACCCGGGAATTCTCAGAAGAACTTTGGGCTTTTAGGTCCCGCACATGGGTGAAGATACTGGAAACTTGCACCAATCTTTCATCGTATTGGGTGTGTTCAACTGGCTAGCAATTGCTAAGGGAAATGAGTACAGTATACACTGAAAAGACAGACAAAGCTTCTGAGCTCAGAAGATCTGTTTTCCACATTTTTCTAACACTGTTTTTTGATTACTGCTTTGCCTGATGATAAATGGGTTATAACATAAGCTACCTAGTCTCCAAATGGTGACAATTGATATAGATAAAAAATAATTTTAAAAGAAAGCATTGCAGAGAGAGACTGCACACAGGGCGTAAACCAATCTTCAAGATTTAACTGTCATGTGAGACTATTTATCTTGTAACACTGACCAGAGAAAAACGCCTTCACCTAATGCCTTTGCACCATTGTCCAAATGCACCCCCACTGCTGTTTCAGCATTCAAAGAAGCAATATATATATACAGTATAAATACCAATTCTGCGTGGAAGCAACTGGCAACCACATCCTTTCATAAATAACACAGTTCACTAATATCTGACAACCAGAATTCTTTGAGTATTGGCATATGAACAATAGTCCATAGAAAGCCTTCTACATCTCAGTACCTTTCATGCATGAAACTTGTCTTCTTTTGCATAGTTTATAGCTGTATGAAATAACTACCATATATATA
>JAAGVU020000040.1:30908640-30920188 GCA_011763525.2 Mormyrus iriodes
ATGTTTGGAGTATGAGGTATGAAGCTAAACACAAGTTCTTCAAATCAAGCATTAAGAACTTCAAAAACATAACCAAGGGATATAACCCATAAATAACAACGAAACAAGTGTCTGTAATATATTGGATACAAAAGAGGATTGAAAATATATAGTGGTAATCATAACATTCAACTAGAAAAAAGTTAAATATTGATATAAAATAGCTTGCCACTGTCAGACCTCAGTACTCATCATTATCCTTTGTTAACGATAGAAAAATACTAAATTGCAAGTATAAAAAGTTGAAAGGCCGTTAAAATGCTGCTTTGAATCCAAGTGATAGTGAATGGTTTGTAATTTTTGGCAATGTGTTGACTCAGCTGCAGAATAGCTGTCATCCATGTCTAATTCTTAATATTTGTTCTACTTTTCATTAAGAGAATTATAAAATATAAAAATCACACCAAATCCTTCATGATGGAAAACAACTTAATCATTTGTTTCTTGTTTGCATTAACTGTTGTCCTAGGTATCTTGAAATGAAAACATCTCATGACACTCATTGTTCGAAAGGAACCAACAGCCTATTTCACTATCTGAGGGGGCATTATTGCCGTCTTGGGATGGGTCTTAGTTTCTGTATCCAAAGTTCCTTCCTTGCCTTTCTTTCTGGGGGGCTTTTTGATAGGCGTCTTCTTTGGCGTAGACTCTCCCCCATCACCAGCCCCTGAGCTGTTTGAGTCCAGTTTCTCGGGGCTTTTGGGCTCATGTGTGAGCGTTTCTGAGATTGGGGCCACCATCTTCTGCAGGTTGCTTGAAGTGGGCAGCAGTGGTTTGCTGGGATTCTGGCTCATGCCCGCTGAAGAGCGCTTTGCCTTTTGAGGTGGGGTGGGCTTCTCACGCTGGGCCTGGGGTGTGGAGAAACCATTGGGCTTGAGGGCGCCCTCATTCCTATTGATACTTTGCGTCTTCTCCTTCAGCTGGGCTGCCAGCAAGGTGGCTGCCTCTGAGTTCGCATGGGGATGAATGACCTCGGAGCGTACCTTGCTTGGGCTCTTGGGAGGTTCCTTGGAGTCTCCCCCCTTCCTGTCCAGATGGAAGTTTCCAATCTTCTTCAGGGCATTCTGCACCGCTCCATTGATGTGCTCTATCTGCTCCTGGCCTGGCCTGCTCTTGTGAGTTTTCTGTTTGCTGAGAGATTGGTTCCCCTCAGTATCCTTGGTCTCTGCATGCCTTTGCTCCCGGTGCTTGCTGCTCTTCTCCTTCATCCTATGCTTTTCCTCACTCTTCACAGAGACATCACTTGTACTCCTCTTTTTCTCCTTTGCTGGCACCTGGCCCTTCTCTGCCTGGTTGGCCCCGACTGTGCCATGTATCCAGGAGACTTTGGGCTTAGTGGAAGGATCTGGTGGCCTTGGCTTTGCTCTCTCCAGGGAAGGCGGCTTGCCATTGCCCTTGATGTCCTCACCCCGGCCATCATCCTCGTCTTTAGACTGCTTGGACACCTGGGCATACACTGCGCCAGCGGTGGACTCGGAGCCGCTCATCGAGCCGTCACTGTCGGCTGACTTTAGCAACGGCGTCTCGACGTTGTCTGCTGTTGACTGTTTGTTGGAACCCGTGTCCTTCAGTGATGTGTACTCCCCTGCATCTTCATCACTTGGGCCAGTTTTTTCTATGCTTCCATTGGTGTTCCCCTTATCTTTGTTCTCTGTAACAGAGTCTAAAGAGCAACAATCTGTTTTTAGACATACAAAGTTGACTTGGAACAAAAATTTATTTCTCTTTAAAGTGTAGGCCAACATATGTGTATATGAGGGTATCTGCTGTCATGGATCAGTTCCCTAGGGGGATGCTAGGTGACATCCTGCACATGGGTGACCTACAATTTGTCTTCTATTAGGTTGCTGACTAAATCAGAACACTGCTGTGGGTTCGAGGTCCCTTACCTTCATGGGGAATGCAGTAAACAGGGCCATCATCACTGTTTTCAAAGGAGGAGAAGGACTCTTGCGAGGACCAGGATGGAGAATGTTGCTCTAATGCTGAAGGAGGCTCAATGAAACTGCAGTTGAAGGTGTTCTCTGGGTCATGGTGGGCCACTGAGCAGTCAATCAAGAGAAAAATGCAATTCCTCAGCTACTCATCCTCACTGGACGAGACAGTTCAGCTAGAGATGTAATGATTCTTAAAATCCACAGTTCAGTTCAGACCTTGAATTTTGTGCCACGGTTCGGTTCATATCCCTTTTTTTTGGGGGGGTGGGGGTGAATAAGAAAAAATGGCAAAAAACTTCTGAATTGAACTAATCACCAACTAACAATAACACTAAAAAACATGTTAGATTACCTTACCTCCATGTAAAATAACTATGCAGACAACAATTAATTGAAAAATCAAATACTGTACTCTACACTACTCTATAATGGAAATGTTCCCACACCGCTGTCTTGAATGTGCCCAGGGGTACTCTGCAGGTCATTATCCATCTTGACCTAATGAAACTAGCCTAGTTTTTACCGCAGGCGCGATCGATCGTGATTGGACCCGAATTGTCACGTGACGCACACAGTTGTAAGAAAACAAAACAGATGTAACGTGTAATATTTACAAAATACACACCTTGTCCTAACTTTAAACAGCAAAATTATTTTTTGATTTACATGTATTATATTGTGAAATGATAAATGAGTTTTGTAACATTAGTAACGTAATGAAAGCTCAACAGGCTACATGTGTGGGTCGGGTTGGGGGGGGGTGGACATTTGTATCATGGTTTTTCTCTCAATTTCAGAACCACTAATATAAACAGCCTCAAATGGGTAAGAGTTGCAGACTACAATCTGAAAATGAGGTTATTTGGACTAATGAAGTTCTATCCTAGAGTGACAATAACAGCAACCTCATCAACAGATTATTTAGGCATAACTTGCTTTGGCACCATAACAGCTGGGTGTGGTATGTCATGTTGGTACTTTGTTATGACTGCTTGTTCTTCTCTCCCCCTTTGATGTAGCCTTTTTCTGCTGACCCACAAGGACAGCTGGGGGACGGCTGTGCTCTTTTTCCCATCCACACGCAGACTGGAAGGCAACTGGCCCCTGACCGCATGAGGCTATGATACTGGATGCCATCTATTTGTTCACGATAAAAAAAAAATTATAAAAATTCCCAGGGAACTCCCAGAAAATTCGGGCCTGTCTCGACACCCTTAGGCAGACTTCCAAGAACATATCTGAGGGAATTTACTTTAGGCCTGGACGGAAATATACACTGCAACTTCTTGGTAGGTTTTTAAATTTCAGTTAAAATAATCTCTGACTTAGACCTCGGAGTGTTCATGCAAACTATGAGATCCTGATTCACGTCATTTGGATTTTTAATGGTTGACATGATGCTGCCTGACAGCTGCTTTTGGGGATAGAAGCTAACTTCACCTCACTACTGAAGGCTGAGGAGTGTAACTGTACTCCTGTGAGGAAATACCATTAAAGCACAATTATACCTGGAAGCCATGCTACCCTCCTATAGCCAAACTCCACAGAAGTGGACATGGGATTCTTATTTCCCATCAATCTCATTTCCCATGACGTAGTGATGACTCCCTAGTTCAGGTCAAACCCGAGCCCTTCAAACTCCTTTTCAGTGGCATCTGGGGCCGACTTGTGACCCCTCAGCGGAAAAGGATAATATGATGTTCTGATGACGGAATGGCTCCGTTCTCGGTTCGGTTTAATAGAGAATGGGCGCCATTGAAGCAGACCCTCGAAAGAGCTTTTGGACAAAAATCGAGCCACTGAGGAGCTCCACCTGCAGAGACACTCGCAGATGTTTGGTGCCAGAGGTTGATGCTGCAGGTGTCCCAGATCTGCAGCACTTTTCTGAAAGGATTGCACTATGAGTTGGGGGTGGGAGGGGAAGCTTATGTAAGGCCAAAGTGTAGGTGACATAAACTGTCCCCTTGGAGGGGTGACAGTCAACAAAGCCCCCTTCAGATATCACAAGTGGGCTGTATTTTGCCTGAGTACCTGGGCTATACCCCTGTCATCTCCCTGAAGTTTCCCTGCCCTCCCACCCCCCATCTCCAACATCTGTTGCCAGAGACCCTGCCGCAGATAAATAACAGGTCTGACACAGGCCTGGATAAATCTGGCCACTTCCCGTTGGAGCCCCCCCCCCACCACCAACCCCCCTCATGGTATGCAAAGGACTCTGGAGCCCATTCGAGGGTAAGGTTTCAAACGGCAGACAGATCTCGCTCCTCTAGCCGGGCAACGAGGAGAACAGAGCAGGAGAGGGATTGGGTGAAAGAAAAACTCCAGACTTTGAGGAAGAGGCTGTTCTTGTTTCCCAAATCTTGTTTTTTGTTCTTGTATGTGACTGAGTCGTTTTCAGCTCACTTCCCCAACAATCCGCCTCTTACTTCACGTCTAGCCTCAGCCCCAATGCCGGGTGAACTCGCTTCGCATTCCCACTCTGTATGATTCTCACGCAAGCACAACTGTAGTTCAGAGTTTACATTACCAGAATGAAAGGTTTGTTTGTTCGAGAGTCGGCCCAGCTGTCCCACTTAAAAAAAAAGAATGCCTTTTTACTGCCATCTTGAGTAACGGACAATTTTTTTTTTCCCCTTCATTTACGAAGACCTTCTAAAAAGTTTAAAGATTCCATGTGGGGTTAAAAAAATTATCGTGGCTTGCTAAGCAAAACAATGTCGTTTTTGTGCAGCTCACGTAAGTGTAATGAGAGAGACAACCCACTGGCATCATCCATCAGGCGTGCTGCGAAGCACATGCCTTTCTGCAGAGAAGTCAAAAGGAGGTCAAAGCCCTTTAACCCCGCCCCCCACCAAACCAACAGCCAAGGTCATAGGACTACAGAAATATCAAAAGCCATTTGTTTGTGTAGGACACTGGCTTCAGTAAATCCCACCTCCTAGCTGTGTTAGTGACATTCTAATTTTGATGCCAAGTCAAGGAGATTAATGTTTGAGGCGTAATCAAATGTTATTTAAAACATACCCTGAAACCAAGAGAAATATCGCTTCTGAGAACTCGTTTTCAAGCCTTGGTGTTGGGATTTTTGCAATGTATTCAGTAAGTCAGCCCTACCATAATTTAAATAATGGGCATGATTTTTAAATGTGGTCAGGGTAGTTATGAGTTATGAGGAAGACATTTTTAAAATACAACGATCCCCAATAGCACAGCTGACCTACTTCATCTGGTCCAGCTGCCTGAACATTTTCCTGACGCCAACCTGGGTTCTTTGGGTCTGTTGGGGCCACAAAACCATGCCGGTGTTGGGAAAGGAACCCACTCGTTGATTACCCCGGCACCTCTGATTCTTTAATAACTAAGTGCTCTCCTAAAAGTCACTCTTTTTGAGGAAGAGGAAAAGGGTAAAGAAAGAAAGCGCCCCTGTTTAGGGTTGTAATAATACGAACACATGGCACTTGCATCCGCCAAGAACAACAGAGCTTGGGACCAGAACATTCCATTCAAATGAAATTGCAGACCCTCCGGGGGTCACCGCAGATGATCGAGGGCTATTTACAGTGCAAGAGCAGACCAAGGGGACCAGGCATCACGGAGTCCAGGCTGGCCTCAGGGGCTGAGTCTGACTACACGGCGTGACCCATTTTTATGCCTGGCTCTAGCTGTGGCAATAGCGTGACATGGCATACTCCCTATGCTCTGCCTGAGCTGGCAGGGCGAGGGTGCGCTGTGTGATAAGACAATATGGCTTCCAAAAAGAGCAGACCATACAACATATGGGTTTGCATATTTCCAAGGGATGGGGCCCTGTGGAAGCGGGGGGGGGGGCTTGGTGGTGGCGTCGCTAGACGCGAAGCTGATGTAACGGCGGGGCGGAGGGTCATACCGACGACTTTGGGCAACTTCTGTCGTCTCAGCGGAATCCGAGGCAGCTTGGTGCTGATTCGGCTGAACCTTCCACAGAGGAGTCGTTTGGCTTTTTGGCTGCTTGTGGAGTTTTCTGGGCTGGTGGCGTTGGGGGCGGAGGGGGGGGGGGGGCAAAGGAAAGCCACAGGTTTTCTGCACCCCCCAAAGCCAAGCCCTATGCAGGGACATCGCAGGCCGTGTACATGCACACAACGAAAAAATACAAACAGGACCAGACATTTGGATGGGCCACCAGCTATATCTGAGGCACTCTGAACGACAAAATAACAATGAGGGATGGTATGTTTTCTCATTGTACCAGCTATGTGTTCCGCAATGTGAAATCTGCATGCTTCGGTCTCTACACAATGTAAATCAATTCTTAAAAACACAATGTATTGTGAAAAAAGTTTGCCCAAGTTATGAGGTGGATTGTGTCTCTGGTAAGAGGTTACCATCCCATCCCCCAGAATCCCCCCCACCACGTTTCAGTCACTCACTTGTTTTCATCTCTCTTTTTGCAGAGGAAACAGCAGCACAGGAGAGAGAGGAGGACGAGGAGGAGGAAGGTGACTAGGGATCCGGCTGCAATCACACCCATCCTCTGGTTAGGCACTGAAAGGGCAGAGAAGCAAGTTGACCATTATGCCAGGCAGTCAGCCACCCCCACCCCGGAGCCCCGCCTGGCCGCTACCCTCTTTTGTGTCTCATCACGTTGGCTTGGATGGACATGTGAGCCTCACTGAGAACATGGCTTGATAACTGCCTCCCAAGCAGCCATGGAGCATTTATCCAAAGCGATTATATATTTACGCTAGTGTTGTAGTACTCGAGACCGGTATTGGTCTTGACACTGGTTTGAAGACTACTTTTTTGCGGTCTTGGTCTCGTCTTGGAATCGACTTTATTTTGACTCGGTCTTGTCTCGGTCTCGGGCATAGAGGAGTTGAGGTCAAGACCGCTCAATAGTTATCACAACAGTTTAATATTCATCTGTTTGTTAACCCTGAGAACCCGACAAACGCAAAATGCATTGATTTCTGTAACCATTAATCTAAGGCTGAGGTATAATGCACAGACATGAATCGCATAGCTTAGCAATCGAGAGAGATCCATTCGTTCAAGTTGCAAGGATGTCCGCTCAAATATTCCAGGGTATAACTGTGTGCAATGAGGCATATAATTTAAACATTTTCCACAAAATGGTACCCCTAACAATCCATAAAACAACGATATTATTCACATTAGACGGAAAACACACTGCGTTTTCGCCTCCGCGATGATCCACGCACAACTCTTCAGGGAAAAAATATTGGTAACACTTCACTTAAAGCGGTCATTATATTGCATTGTACATACCTTCATAATGCATTATAATACATTCATAAAGTATTATAAACACAGCCATAACCAGGCTATTCATAGAAAGGCATAACACATGATAATCATGTGTATTATTCATCATGAATGCTCTATGAAGGTCTCATCTATAATGCACTATAAATACCTTATAACACATAGCACCGCGTCCGTAATTGTTACACTGACCATTTTTATGCATTATGAAGGTATAAAATTTTTATGCATTATGGATGAGACCTTTATAGAGCCTTCATAATGCATGAGAAACATGGCTATAATGTGTTATGCTTTTTTATAAATATCTATAGCTGTGTTTATAATACTTTATGAATGTTGCAATGAATTGTAAGAAATTATTAGGCTGTATGAATATCAGCATCCTAGAAAATGTTACCAAAATATTTATTTTATCATTTATTTATTATTAGCCTATAAATAAAGGGTTAGAGTTAGGGACAGAAAAACACTCAAAAACGGACCGGAGTTCTACTAAAAATTACAATAAAATGCAACATTCTATTTATTAGGAAGAAAATTACTTGATATTTTCGCAATATTCATTCACAGTAGTCCGTGTATGTTTGATTTTGAGCTCTGTCAAAACAGTTGCAATAGAACGCGGCCATCATGTAATTGGAACACCTACATGTAAACACAATGCCGCGCTGCAGCGTTGGTTTGTTGTTTGAGACTAAAATGCCGACTAAAAGTTTCCGTCTCAGATTTCACTTTACCAATAATAGCATATATAAGCGGAAAAACGATAGCGATAAACATTCAGCATTAGACTCGAAACCCATCTGTTATGTCTGTTTATCCAGTGGATCATAAACTAAACAATGCTTTTCTATTTCAATTTCTTTCAGATGTCATAAAGTAATAAATTGAATATTTACATAAATATCTGTCTATCAGATATCTTAAAAAAGTTACCAAATGGATGCAAAATCAAAGATATTCATATCCGCCTGGCACTAACCATGCATTCCTTAACAACACTAAGCCATAGAAAGGTCCCCAATGAAAACCCTGCATTCCCACATCATAGAGAATCTAATCTCAACATTTATAAGATTAAATTTGTAATGCCTGCAATTTTTTATAGTAGATGAAACTAAAAATTGAGAAATCTCAATAGGCACAAGTAGTTTTTCCTCATAAGAAAAATATATCATTTCAAAACTGAGTCAGCATTTATACATCGAATTATAACATATCTCAGCCCAGAATGTCCTGAAAACAGAACCATAAAGCATATGTGGCTAACTCACGTACGTATAGTGTAATAAGCCTAAAATCAAAGGGATAGAAAAACGCCCTAAGATTGATAGGGTTCAATGGGTTAACACTGTACTGTGATTGTGTATAAAACATTCTGCTGCAAAGTTCAAATGCAACCAATAAGGGTGCATCTTATTTGACAAAATGTACAGAAGTACTGATATTGAAATGTTAAGAAAAAAAGTCCATGGTTCAAAATATACTGTGACACAAATTTTACGCCATACTGCCTAGCCCCAAGATGGTGCCTATGCTCCACATTTTATAGTGTGTTATGTAGTCTGTTTCTGATATTGACTTGGTCTTGGTCTTCTCTCGATCTCGCCTTTCCTTGGTCTTGGTCTTGTATCGTCTCCCCCTGCCTTGGTCTTGTCTCGGTCTCACCCTGCTTTGGATTTGGTCTTCTCTCGGTCTTGATACACTCTGGTCTTGGTAATGACTTGGTCTCAGTTTAGATGGTGTTGACTACATTACTAATTTACGCACAGGGTAGGTGAAGCAGTTTGACCAAGTTACATTGCAACAGAGACCACCTGGAAGGTGAACCAACAACCAGCAGATTACGAGGCCACGTCCTCTGCTGGACTACAAGTAGAGCATAACCATAGGGGGTAAAAAAAAAGCCACAACCAAAAGGACCCACCTGCTCCTGAACCTTCAGGTTTTCTTATAGTACTCAGAAGCCTGTTTGTAGTTATCAGGTTAAATGGACCTTTACGCTAGTTCTTTCACTTTAATTTCCTCTGCAAACAACACCCATATGTGGAGCTTCTTCCAAAAGAAAGGTCCAAATTGTAAGTATGTAATGTGTGTCTCTGCAATAAGGAATTGTAAAACCAACAGTGATAAGAATTAGCCTGGTAATCAGAGCTAAGTTTTACATTGAGAGGCAATTTGCAGCAACACTTTCTGTTGCACTCAAATATTGCACAAGAAACTTGGCGAAACACAGTAGTACTTAAGCATTATCTCAGTTAGAGTAAATTATATGCCAGAGTCTTAGGTTTCTGCTAACTAGTGATCACTGCTATAATCAGCCCCAAGAACTCCATGGCCTGCTTGTCCATGTACATAACAAGCGTGTCAAAATATCTGTTGTACTCAGTTGGGTGGGGGTTTGGGGGCGAGCACAAAGCCCCCCATCCCGTCACATGCTAGCAGAGCTAGAATTTGTCCATCAAAGGAACATCTTTGCTGTGTTACTTGTCTGCTTAGCATAACACTCTGATTTTGCCTTGGGTCATGAAACTGTCCCCGTGACCTGCTTATTTCCATACTTTATCAGTTTTTTTTTTTTTTTGGCTGAAACTCCCTCACGTTTCTTAATGACATTTGCAGGGTTAACAGCTTGGCTCTCCAAATTAATGCATTTTATATGACTGATTCAGTTCATTTTACTACAGTTGCAGACTAACAGAAATTCCAGACAGAACACTTTTTTAGTTTGTTTTGACTAGTATGTACTGGTCTGTATCAATTACCAGTAGGTCAACAGTGAGTCTGCTGGTGCAACTTGTGGTAGGCATCCATAACCCAAACCAATGGAGCAGTGCGACTGTCCAAAAATCTATTTGAAATCAGTTGAAAATTATACTGGAAATTTCTACAGAAGTTTCCACTGGGGTAATGCCAAGAGTTGAGAACATATTTTTGTTTTGAATGTGGATACATCCTTTTTCGCTTGAAGGGCGGATTACTTCAGCTTGTGGTTTGGTGATTGGGTAGTTCCTTAAACCCCATTCCCTGAACAATGAAGGGCTCATATGTTTAGCATTCCAGTAAAGCATTAGTAGACACTAGTGGAGTTATAACTAAGTTTCAGCCAAGTACACATCTATCCTCAGAGTATAAAACACCAAAAATATACAGACACAAAAATATAGTAATCGCACCTCGTCCCTCCTCTTTCACCTCCACAATGGAGAATTCGTAACCTGTCTCTCACATCTAGTTTTCAATCTCTTTATAAAATTGTCTTTGTTTGTATGTCTCATTCCGGTGTTCCATTATGACCAAATATTGTCTTAACAATTATCTTTCATCCAGTCCGCAATGGCCAATTACTCCCACAGTGATGTAAGAAGGTATTTCTGAATGCCTTAATCATGAACTATGAACTTCAACATGTCCCAGTTTATCATAACCATTTACTTTGAAATGTCTAGGCAAGCAGTCATCTCCTGTATTCATCATGATGCAAAAAGAGATAACAGACACTATCACACCATCACAGCTTCCCAGCAATGTCCACTGGGAATTAATCCTGTAACCCTGTGGATCCCACCCTTCCAGTACCACAGAGG
The DNA here is from genome assembly GCA_011763525.2 of Mormyrus iriodes. NCBI lineage: Eukaryota > Metazoa > Chordata > Actinopteri > Osteoglossiformes > Mormyridae > Mormyrus > Mormyrus iriodes. The sequence continues at coordinate 30,919,469 of JAAGVU020000040.1, forward strand.
TCAACCCTTTGCCATAGCCCCCCCCCCATCCCACACAGTCTCACCATGGCAACCTGAGTGGATCTGCAAGAACTGAACACTGTTACACATCATATTAGCTGTTATTATCAGTCAACATACAGAGTTTGATCCACAGATTTGTGTATATTCGGTATCTGGGTGGATCGATATTGTTGCATATTCACTAATGCAACAAAATTCAATTAATCTTTATTATACATTATGTCTTAGTAAATCAAAACTAAATACAATTCTGCATTGGAAATGAGCTGTCCTGCTGAAGCCGTAATACAGATGTCTCCATCATGCGGATTAACAGCTAGCAGTTAATGTGCTTAGTAGCTTAATTAAGCCAAAACTGCCAGAGACAGCAAATATACAGTATATCAGTTTGGATCTGGGCCTTACAAGATAAACTACCTATATCATCCCAATGTTTGAATACTTTCATAACAATACCTCTGTCATCCAATCACTCATCCCAGGAAACACGGGGCACAAAGCAGAGGTCACCCTGAATTATAAGCCAAAGATACCTCTTTGCCATATCAGCGTCTGCATTACTGAGAAATGGAACAAGCAGCCATGTGATTGTTCCACCAAAATATCAGTCAGAGTGCTAGGTGCCCTATTTAACATCACACTTGACCCAGACCTCATACATGCCCGATCTGACTTGCCAGCTTATTACAAAGCTCCTGAGTTCTTGGCTCTGGGGGT
>JAAGVU020000040.1:30928712-30945859 GCA_011763525.2 Mormyrus iriodes
CTAGATGAAGGAATCTCATTTCTGCTGCTTGTATCTGTGATCTCATTCTTTCAGTCACTACCCAGAGCTCATTGCCACGGGTAAGGGTAGGGAAATTCACATTGCAATACGTGAAATTTTTGTGATAAATTTACCCAAAATAAATTATAGCCAAACAGAACATGTTATTATCTACCAATGGAGTCTGTCAAATATGCTGGTGGTGTTGCCACCAGTTGTGCCAATACAAAGCAGTGCCAACAAATCACTTGCTTTTTATCAATATTGTCTTGATGGAATCCAAAATTGTTCCATACAGCAGAAGACAAATATCCTTTGGTGACCAGTTCTTGTTTGATCTTCTCCTTCTCGCTCATTTTTGAAGCATTTCTCACAAAAGCACCACACTGTCTATGAGCAAGTCCTACAGAAAGGACGGAATGATTATGATTGGCTCCGAGAGCATATGCAAGGTTCATGCAAAAGCAGTTGCAAACTTTACAATGAATTTTTAACATATGCTACATAATCTTGAAAAGGAACAGTCATGAAAAGTTTTGTTTGCTATGGCTGAGTAAAAGTGTTTTAGTGTAACTTATTGATGGTCTCAACCCAGCTGACCTTGCAATGTCCCAATTGCATGTGCATAACATGCAATATTAACATATTAACATTGCACATCATACAGGCCAAGTGGGCAATTGAGTATCTTAGCCTCACACCTCCAAGGCTAAGATACTCAATTCCCACATTAGTGCTGTGTGTGTGGGGTTTGCATGATCTGCCCTTGTTGTGTGAATTTCCTCAGGGTACTTTGGCTTCCTCCTGCAGTCCAAAGACATACAATTAGCTTAATTTGTGTCTCTAAATGGCCTGTTGCATGTGAGAGTGTGAGCCTCCTGATGGATTGGTGACCCATCCAGGGTGTACACCTGCCTTGTGCCCTGTGGTGCCTGTGAGAGGCTGCAGGTTCCTCTGTGACCCTCTCCAGAATAAGCAGCTGGAAGATTGTTGGCTTATGTCTAATCCATTACTGTCCATCCAACTTTCAGGACCACATGTCCAGGACAGGGTCCCAGGAAACACAGGGAAAAGGCAGAGTACACCTTGGATGGGATGCCAGCCCATCACTGGGCACACACTCTCTCAGACACACTATGGGCAATTTACAGATATCAGTTCAGATCCGAGAAATATCTTATCATAGCTATCATATCTAAGCTCATCTTTTATAACTGCCGGAGGACACCACAGTGTCCAGGGAAAACTGACCCAACACATGGAGATCATGCAAACTTCACACACTCAGCTGGGGCCAGGAATCAGGCCCCAAATGCTGTAAGTGTGAGCCTACTGTGCTTCCCACTGAACCTTCATGCTGTGGATATCTACTGCTCGAAGGGGCTACATCTACTCTGACAATGCCTTTTGGCCCTTTTGGAGCACAGTACACAGAACAGGAGTCTGATGGAAATGTGTTTAGCCAAACATTCTGATTCTGAAATTTCCTGAAACTTTTCTGCTTAACTGATGGGCCTTTTGATAGATGTTCAGCAATGTTTGCTTCTACATTCAGTGCTGCAGCACTGGAGAACATGAAACACACAGACACACAGACAAGCAGAAACACACACACACACACACACACACACACACATGCACACACATTTACATCCATATCTTTATACGGACCCGCCTTTCATTTCTATGGATATAACCCTAATCCCAACAATGACAACCTTAATCCCTACCCAACCCTGGCCTTAACCATATGTAACCTAACAAAATGCAAGACTTTTGGCATTTTGTAGTCTTTTTGATTGCAGTCACAGATTTTAATAAAATTTAATTTCCCTTTGTGGGGACTGAAAAAAATGGTCCCCACAATGTCAAAATGACAGGTTTTTACCAATTTGTGGAGAAATGTGGTCCCCACAATGTAATATATTGTGACCGACCCACACACACACGCACACACACACACACACACACACACACACAAAGCCTGTGACTTGGATGGCATGGTCACGGTAGCAGGAGCAAGCCCTGTAAAGTGCTTGTAAAGAGGTAACTATAGTTCAAAGGGAAAGCACTCTTCATCATGACTGTATCTCAGTTTGACTGAGGACAAGTTGTGCACTTTAAACAAGACATTTACAACACCCCTATGTCTATGGCTTCTCTTCCATGTAACAGCAACAAAGTACACTGAGGCTGTTAATTCAATATGAAACGAAATTACAGTAATCATTTTACAGGGCACAGAATTTGGACCAATAGCTGAACTACTGATCAATGTGAGTTAAAACTAAATATCTTGGGAAAGAGAATGCCCTGCATAGCGTATATGTTATTTACATATGAAATTTGATGTTTATGACGTACTCTCGGATACATGAACTTTTTTTTAGTGTATGAACATCTTAACAATTCAGAAGTAACAGTTCAACCTCTTAAAAATTAGCAGTCCATTTGATACACCTGTAGGTCTCTCTGCGAATCAGCTTTTGGCTGTACGTGTCAGTCTTTTAGTTATGCATTCTGCTCCCACCCTTCACCAGAACTATAAAATTAAAATATTTCATTTCCGCAGTCTAAAGTGCTTTTAAAATGAAATTAAACAGAATAGAAGCTGTCAATGCTGGGTACATTTGATTTAAAAGTTTCATTATACTACTAAATGAAATCAAAACGTGATTTAATACATTTGCTGCACCTTTATATACACACAAATAACAAAACCAGCAATGAAATTAAAATAAATGATTAATTAATTTCTAATTTACTATATTTCATGGCTTGAAATGTATGAATAACAACGAATTAATAAATTTATTTAAAAACCTGTAAATTAACTTGTTCCTTTTAATTGACAGTGCATGTGTTATTTAAAACAAAAACAACAGCGCTTTCAATCGAACCACGTGAAGTTTCTAGGTTGCATGAAAATAGAAAAAAGGCTGGGAAGATCTGAACCAGACCATCCTACAACAGTTGTAAAAACCTAATGAATTTCCCAGGTTTTTCATGTACTTCGATTACTGCTGAATTATACTTCGGCGAAACATGCTCACTTGAGTAAGAGAAACTAAATAAAATATGTCGAAGTGATGCATTTTAGCACGAAGTATCCTGTTTGACACCCCACTTAAAAAGAGAGAAAAGGTCCATTTTTAACAGAAAATAAAGAGCTTACTGCATGTCCGCAACATAACGGATTTTTATCTCGTATAATAGGAAACTGAGAAGATGCGCCCCCTTGCGGAATTTCCGCATACCTGAACATTCCAGTTGTGCACATCTGGAAGTCTGTCGTTTTGGAGTGCATCTGTGCATTTCAATTGCATATACATACAGGAAAAGACAAAAAAAAACGCACACTGGATGACAGCTTTGCTGCGCCTTTCATTCAAATCCGGCAAATGAATTAATTTCAACGCGAAACGCCGTTCCAGAGCAAGCGAAGGTCGTAATTGCTTTTCCAAAAGGCGCTGCGCTGAGGACCCTGCCAAAGCCTTCAGCTGGAGGCGTAGCCTTTTACAATTTCCTCAACTTATGTCAAAAAATGCAATATTTTATTTTATACCGTTCCTTTTAACATTTTATGCATTAAAAAATCTAGCTATATAAATAAAGTTTTTTCTATTGTACTTGTGCGCCTAGATATGTCGTCCTACGGCGAGACTGACTTACCCCGGGATTTTGCATACATTCCTGCCTTTTGCGTTAAGTTCTTGAGTGAAAATCGGGCAGAAGGTCAAACACAGCAGCAGAGCAAATGCAAAAGTGTTTTTGAACTCCATGTTACGAGAAACAGCATCCTTCCAAGCGCTCCTTTTGTCGGGCATTCCTCCCCTTCAGAAGCGGAAAGTTTCTGCGGATCTTCCTTGAGCTCGCTTTCCAGCACTTCTTTCTCTCTCCCCCCAGGAGTCTATAGTGGGCATACATACGTTTGACGACTGCAAACTAGTTCACATGCACTTTTATCCAGATGCGAAAGATGGATAATCCAAATTCTGCATTAAAATAAGCCGATGGAACCCACGTCCACGTCCTTAAGCGCGGTAAAGTACAGCAACTCCGATCCAGCTGAAGAAGGTGGAAAAAACAAAGTTAAAAAACCCAAACTTGTACACGCTGACAAGCTTCCTCTTCATGGGGACGACTTTTCTCCCACTTTACTGAAACAAAGCCATTTATGCATGTGCGCTACACTGCTGCAAACCCGCCAAATAATTAAGAAAGTACAGCATCGCTTTTCGTTTATTGTTTCACCATTTTCACCAATAGTAATCTACTACCCCTTTAAGCCTGGGTAGTTAGCGGAGGTCAGATTAGGCATCATGAAGTAGTGAAGCAGCACAAGTCCGTTTTTCTGGGCGGAAATGGGAGCTTAAGCGCAGATCTTGGCTGTAGGTCTCGTTTTTCCTCTCTCTCTATTTTCGCTTGCATTCGCAGGAGTGGCAGGAGGAAATTCCTGATTTCTTACCCTATATTTGGCACTGGGTATGGGGAATTAAGAGACCGGTTTTCTTAAAAAATCTATGCGCAACAGCCGACTTTTTTTCCACCAAATAGAAGCTGAAAAACTGACTGGGACAAAATGGGTGTGTCTGTAGCCGCGGGGGGATTGTCCCAAAACGTGACGGGCCATCACTGGCATAGAGTCCATTCAGGGATTTTCAAGATTTTGTCCTACGGTAACATAAGCATCATTAATATATAACAGTAGGAGCCGTCAAGTCGACTCCTGGCGTCCACAGTAACTGCTCCTCCGGTCTCCTTTCTGGATCTTCAGGGTTCAAAATACAATGGCCATTGCTAACTGATCAACAGATTATTATTATTATTATTATTATTATTATTATTATTATTATTATTATATTGTCATAGATTAAAATTGGTATTATTCATTTACGTAGTATTAATTTTATAATAATACTATATTTAAAAAAAAGTGAAATTTCAGCTAGCCTAAAACGGGTTCGAAAGAGTTGAGTACGGATTTTACTGAACAAAATGCAAAGATTACTTAAGTACGAAAGGGCTCCCCCCTCTGTTCCAAATGCAGATTTGTGGCTTGCGTCACTGGTCACTCTTTGATGTATATAAAGCAGGGAGACAGAGCGGACTTTGTATAATGGCTGTTAATTATAGTGTGCATATTTTTTCTCTTTTGGAAAGACAACCGAAATAGTAATACAGATTTTAGTATTAATACATTGTTTACATGAAATTTGTTAAATAATAAATAAATAAATAATATATTTGTCATTTCTTACACGGATGCTAACGTGAATATTACCGTTATAAACTAGAAACGCTGAGCATTCAGATTTCAAGAGAAAATTTTTAACATTACAATTATTCTGTAATGTATAGAGTGTAACCTTGCAATTTACCAGTAAATACATGTGCATATGGAAATAGAGAATTTGATCCATATAGTGTATGTACTATATTGTACCATATAGTATTTTAAGTAGCAAGTATGATTCTATGTAATTTCAGATTCAGCAGAATCTGAAACAGTAGCTAAACAATACTAGAACATTATCTGACCAAAACACACCGTGCACAATGTAAAAATAGCTCTCAGAACCTCAGCATGAACCTTAGCCTATAGACATTTCTGCAGGGCAGATATAATCTAAGACACTTTTATTTTCCATTTGTGCCATTAGGAGAACATTTCTGATTACAGAAATGATTCCTTTTTGGATTTAGACTTGAGACTTGCAAACACAGAGATAAACAGGTGAGGGAAAAGCTTGGGGTTGGAGCGCGGGGTTGGCCATTTGCCAGGCGACCCTGAGACAGCTTTTTAGGTTAAGGACCTTGCTTGCTGTGACATAATTACTTTGGTGACTTGTCAGACATGGGCACAGATACCTAATCCATAGAACCACACATCACCCCAGTTTAATCTGCAACAGGGTGGTACTGGGAATTATCTAAGTGGCTTCCACCAGTTCCTCCCTCACTGTGTGAAAACCAGTGTCTTGTGGTAAAAACATACTACCTATCCCTTATCAGACCTTATCAGGCTCTGAGGTGAACTTAGGACTCAGATTCTCTCCAGACAAACACCTCCCATCTCTTGCTTCTTCTGCAGAGAAGATAATGGAGTAGAGTAAGCTCGATGAAGAGAATACCGCCCAGATGGACTTCATTAGTCAGAGCAGGAATACTGCTGCACCCCCAAAAAGGGGGTGGCCATACCTGGGAAATAAACTAGGCCAAGTTACTTTGGAGCTCTTGACGAGTTGCTCCAGTGGACTTCTGGTTGGTCAGAATCAGCCGGTGGCACTGATTGGATAAGAAACAGTATGAAACTGAGTAGCAGTTCCTAATCTTGGATTGGAATCTGTTGTCCTCATAACACATTTGAACAGTATGATAAATAAAAAAAGCTTTGATTAATTGTTTGTTATTCCATTTGCATAACGGCTGCCTGTTCTTAGGTGCTTGTATCATATGAATGCTCTTTGAAGAAAGCATGCACCCCTTACTTAATCGCTTAATTAAGATACTGGGTTTTATATTAAGACTTTACATGGACGTAATGTCATGGGCGCTAATGGTAATGCAGCCCTCTGAAGATTCGAGAAGGGTGTGCCTCTGTGAGTATAACACAGAGCAGAGTGACATTGGATAGCCCAGAATTTTCACTCCAGTGTGACCCACACAGCTTATAGTTAAGACTGCTCAAACAAGGCAGTCAGAAGTGCATTTAAAGCTTGTAATGATAGTCAGATCTACTTCCAGGCATCCTCAGACCAGGAGAATAATTACGTAAAATTCTGTTGCATAAGAGTCAGCCCAATTAAAAGCAGCTCATAAGTATCCATGGGGGGGTGGGGGTGACTCAAGGAGTAAAAAATAAGTGCAGTTGTAATAGTTAGTTTGAAGCTGGTCCCTGATGATTCAGGGCAGTCCTTCTTCAGATAATATTAATTAAACCCTATAATGCTGAGGTTCCAGTATCTGTTCCCACTTTTTGCCCAGAGAATTGAATCCACCATGACTTCTTTCTGGCTCCAATAATCTGGAATAAGGGTCTGATCATTCAGTCTATTTACATTCCAGTGCGCTGAGTCTGTGAGCCAGATGGTCCAGGCCCACCTGACCTGATTCTGGGCAGCCAATAGAAGGACACCGTAGGCGTCGGCAACCAGACAGTCACATGTTTAGTAGAACAGAAGGGAGCAGGGTATGTAATGTTAAGTACTGCAGGAAATCTACCCCACTGTATAGATGTATTGAGCTGTATAACGTGCACTGGGTCAAATTATCAAAAAGAAAAACTGAAACAATACGACTGATGTTTCTCCTGGTTGAGTCTGCAGGGTTTTGGAACATCTCCTTAGCCTGCGGTACTGCTGTCATGTGGGACTAACAGCTTAATAAACACCTAAACAGGCCTGGTAGTTGTAGTGTAAAGTCATGCTGTTTGCAGGGATTGCTCAAGCAACAAGCAGATTAACATTTCATACCTTAAAATTCTGATATGCAAAGCACAGAAAATGCTAAACAAATACAGCCACAATAAGCTATGTGATGCAAAGTGTTTAAATGCAGTATTTGAATCACAGCAGAATGCTACTTCTATAATATGGGGTTGCTTTTCTGCATGAGCGCAGATTTAATTTTGGCCTAGTATTGGTTTTGTTGTTTATTGACTTTGTTTAGTTAAATAAAGGTCTGTTTTCCTATTTGATCCTTTGGGATTCAATATGTGCACTTCATATTTGCAAACACTGGCCACGGGACTATTTGCTGGCAGTCAAACAAAAATATTTCTAAAATAATAATCAAAGCAAGTAATTCCCAGTGAATTTAGAAAGTAATCCATTGACATTAGTGAAATAAAATTTTGCAAACTTACCTAACATATCATAGGAATGCATTAAGTAAACAGGTAAAAACAAAATGAGAGATTAGTCTTAGTATCATTAGAGATCTAAATGCTGTTGTAGTTATTTATGACTGATTTATGACTTGTTTTTTTTTTATATTTGTCAGATAACCGATGAGAGATGTGATGACCATGGCTGTCTTTGGCCTAGTGTAATTGCAGGCATGGAATGAGACTTGATTACGGCCTGAGTGTATTTCAGGCAATGTCCTGATCAGTATCCACCTCTCCTGTGTGTTCGTGTAACAGGTAAATAACATTTAAGTGTGCTTCTGTAATGCGCAGTGCCTGTTACACTTCAGCGATATGGAAAGAGGCAAGCCCAATGTAGTGCAGAAACCTGCTGCCATGGTGACCACCAAGCGGTTCTGGTTACCAAAAGTTCGGCTCCCTTGGGAGCTCTCCTGGTATGTTTAGGGGGTGGCGAAGCGGGGGGTGTCATGGAGCCATGTGGGGAGACCTATATGGTGCAGCATCAGAGGATGGGGGAAGGAGGTTCAACCTTGTCCTGGAGCAGTTGCCCCCACCCCCCCACCATGGGGGTGAGGCAGCTGCGGTGTCATGTGTCAGAACATGGTACTCCATGTGGGCTCCTCATGTTGGTGAGAATTTTGGCAGGAAACAAGAACAGCGTCAGACACAACAGACATTATAAGTCCTAGGAGCAGTCTTAGGAAAACTTTTTGAAGTTTTCATTTTAAAGGATCTCTAAAACGGACACTGATAAATTAAATTTAATTTCCTCTTCAAAAAATGTGCACTGTATATATATTTACAAATCATTCTCCTGTGTCGCTGACCAGAATAAGCAGTTGGAAGATGCCTGGATTGATGCATTGACATTCGATTCACTTTCATGATCATTTGTGCTTTCAATACTCATCTGAAGGCTTAATTTGAAGTGGCTTACAGTTCCAACCATTTATTCAGCTGGGTATTTTACTGGGGAACTTCAGGTCAAGCGCTTTTATTTTTGTGTGTCTTGAATCAACAAGACTTAGTCTGGGTGAGAGGGTGAACAGAGCTTTTTAAGAGGGGGATGGGAGAGCAGGGAACGAGAGCGGATTGGATGTAGTGAGGGGGAATGAAAACAAGGCAACTGTGTGAGAGTCAGCAGGGGAAGGACACACGTCAGGTCACAGGAGAGCTATGGAGACAGCAAGGGCGCTAGGGTCTGGTCCTTACAGGCCAGAGACACCAAAACTCAGTCTCACTCAACCAATGGGAATGAGGTGCAGGTGAAATGAATGAAAGTGCTTGTCACATGACTCCGTCCCCCCCAATTCATGCCACCTTGTATTGAGTTAACACTCACACTACTGCTAGTAATCATTTGATATTTTGTTTGATGTATTTAACTCTTATTTGTATATGTTTTCTGAGACCATAAGTGTCTGCAACTGTCTTTTATGTATAATTTTTTCAGGATTATTTTTGTCATTAACTTAAATGCCCTGTTGGCTGTTGTACTGAAATACTTAAAAAAAAAATTCAAACAAATACTGATAAAATGGGGCCCCAAAGTCCAGGGCCGATTTTTAGCCCAATCCAGGTCTGAGGATGAATTTCACTTTTTAACAAAACAAATGCAATTCAGTACATGCCATTCTTGACAGTGTGTGGAAAACATTACTGTAAAATTTGACAAACATTTATTATGGAAACTGCCTGAAACACTGATTAAAATTTGGACCAAAAACTCTCTGGCATGACCAGGTGACAGTCTTGCCGGCATTATTTGTTTGTCCTTTGTGGACATCTGTATACCTGCTTGTTCATGCAAATATCTAATCAGCTAAACATGTGGCAGCAGCTCGGTGGATGCAAATCATGCAGACATGGGTCAAGAGCTTCAGTAACAGTCAGAGCCAGATACCCCCCCATGCCACTTTCGCGGTGTTTATTCTGTTCACCTCATGGCTGTACTTATGATCTAATCGAACCCCGGTCCTAAATTTGTGCCCACTGATCCCACCTGAATGACGCCTGGCATCAGAGATAAAGTTCTGAGATGGCGATAGATCAGGAAATTGAAATGAATGATCTGTTACGGCTCGGGTGTTTCAGAGAATGAAGAACAAACCAAGCGTTGAGAGGCAGCTGTTCGGTCTTTATCGGAAGTATTTTCCAACCGGGAAAATGTCATCAATTCATCTAAATATCTGCACATGTCTCGGCAGATATGATGAAGGCTCTGGCAGGAATGTTACAGAGTCTTTCGCTACTGAGGGTGATTCTTCCCTCTCAGCGGAGGATTTTGGTCTTTCTCTTGTATTAATCCAGTGTGACTTTGTAGCTTTGTCCTCTGCTTGTCAAACGAACAGAGAGTCTAGGGCCTCGTGGCATATTTAATGGTAAATTATACGGGAGCTGTAAAGCATGGTAATAGCTGAGTGAGTAGCCAATCTCGTTTTTATCTCCCCCATATAAAACAAAGGAAAACTCAGCAGCAGCCTGACGGCAAAGCACAGCTTCCTGGGCGTGTTTGTTTTCCGAGGTCTGCAGTGCTGCGAAACGGCTTTAGGATGGACTTACTAATGTCGCAAAATGCTGGGTCTCACACACGCACACACATAGAAATACACCTGGGAACATCTTCTTTAAAGCTAATGGCAGTTTATTCATATTCACTTTCACAGGGAAATGCCAGGATCTTCTTAGTGTTGTCAAGTGACCTGATTATAAGACAATGCCCTCCAAAAATAAACCCGCAGCCATAACAAAAGGGATGAGTTTGGTATGAACTATTGTGCCCCCCTCCCCCTTTATAAATTAAGTGTTGGACATGTATAAAACATGAAGTGCCTTTCATCTGATTCCCATATCGCTTTGAAGGCCAAATTCCCTTGTTCTGCATGCTGTGGGGTGGGTGGAGGCGGCAGGATCTGAATGGAGAGAAAGCCGAGCCTGTGATTGGTGAAAGGACCTGAGGAATACCATTGGCACATTGGCCTTGTGCTTTAGGAGAACAACTCTTCCCATCAGCCCCTGCTTTTGTATCCTTATCCTCCCCCCACCCCCCCTCCACACACACACTTTGGACGGTGGTGAAAAATAAATTAAGTCCAACTCTCTTGGACTCTCCGGACTCTGGCCATCGCTGAAGCAGGGTCACGCAAAGAAAAATGGGGTGCCTGGCTCCCAGCCATCTGTCCTCTCACTGAGAAATGGTGGCGTTAAGCTAGCAGCTACTTTTCATCAATAAAAAACAGCATTTTGGTAATAAAAGGTCAATACCGAAAACACATTATTACCCAAACAGAAAATGCAGCCAAAAGCACATTAAACAGTTCAAAATTTCCTTAATATTTACAAGATATTTGATGTGTTGGCAGGGAGATGAACCAAAGTGTTGACAAATAACCTAATGATAGGTTGTGAAGAAAATAAACACTAGAAAATTATAACTGTCATTTATACAGAGTCTGCAGAAAGTATCCAGGCCCCACCGCTTTGTTCCACACTGTAGATTTATTAAAAATGGATTGAACTGATTCTTTGTGTCATTGATCAACCCACAATACTACCATAATACCCCATAATGACAAAGTGAAAACCAGCTTTCTGGGATTTCTTGAAATGGAATCTCCCTCTTGCAGCACATTATTCAAACCCTTTCGGATGACTCTGAACCAAACTCAGATACATCCTTCTTCTTTGATGTGTGTCTAGAACTTGACTGTAGCCAACCTGTAGTTAATTTATTTGATTGGATGTGACTTTTAATGGCACATACCTGTCTTTATAAGGTCCTACAGTACAGAGCGCATGGCAGACTGTCACGTGAAACACAGGGGTCTTGCAACTTGGGAGCCGCTCAAGTTTGAGGTTAGCATTTAAAAGGCTGCCCTTAGCCATACATGCCAATGTGAGCTGAGCGCTGGTCTGACATGAAAACCACCATCTGCTGCCCTTCATATTGAGGATTACTGAATGTATTTATAGAACCCACAGGTCATTGCTCTTCCATGTATGATTCTCGTAGGAGCTCCTTCATGAGTCTTCCCTTTGTGACGCAAAAGCCTTCTCTTATGGTACATTGCCTGTATATGATACTGGGAATGATATTAGCCTTTGAGCAATGGATCCAAATGTCTTCACAGAGAGAAATAGCAGGATGTATCAGTAGTAGGATACTACCACAAAGTCTTTCAAACCGAAGTTTCCATTTCTTATTAACTGCTGATGGAAACTAGTTTTGCTAAATAAACAGGATGAATATTCAATTACACGCATCTGACTTTCTTTTTCAAAACACACAATCAAAATGACCCTGTTTGCATGCATAAAATCAATGTTGCTAAATTGATTCTGAATCACTGGCCTGATGTGAGAACTTGAAAGGTCCTCATTGGTGTCAACCCCAACATTTTCTGAATCTGCTCTTTGATATTTCCTTCATCGTTTCGGATGAGCAGCATTTGCTGTCAGATGACAAAGCTGCCTTTGCTAAACCCGATAATATTCTGGTCGCCGAGGCCAGAGTTCAACACAGTGATTCATAACACCGCGCCCACACACTGTGGTTTAACAAATACAGATGCGGTTCAGTTTCTCGATACGCAGCTGGGATGCTGTTGCAATCTTGAATCACACCACCAGATGGCACTGGTGTATTTCCGAGTTCAGAACACCGATGATATGTCCCGCTACACTGCTTCAAACTCACATCTGCATAGAATATTAGCAGTAAGGCATAGAAATGCGACTCCAAATTCTGTTAGTGGGTTTTTGTGTCATGTGCAAATATATATATATTTATTTCTATTAGTTTCTGAGATGTTGTAATTGATGAAAAATATCTTTTAAGGTTTAAGGTCCTTTTCCAGAAGGAAAAATATTTCAGCTGAAATATTTACATAGAATGGTCATTGAACATATATCTTACAGGGGCATGAGACATGTAAAGAAATCCTCTGTTATAGGAGACATTTACAGTGAAAACCACAAACAGATATTAGCATCTCTAATCACGGTCTGATCTTTCCGATGAAATCATTTCTGAGGTCAATTCTTGCTAACAGGTGAAATTCGGGAGGAGAAGGGACATTGTCTGATTCATGCCTCCGTGTCTTTCTTTTTGCCGTTAAATTCAGTGCTTGTTCCGAGCAATGGTCTCCTGGCAAACAGGCCGAAAACTTAATCCGGACCAAGAAACAGCATATGCGCCTCCAAGACAAAACACTTGAAACTGTCCACGAAGCAGGAACAGACATCCGATCCTCTGTAACTCCCTACCTGCTCTGTTCTGCTGAGTTGGAAATTTATCACTGGGTGTATCAGCGTCAGCTGGAATGACATCCATAGTGTGCCAGGATGCCCAGTGGGAATTTGGCGGGAGTTCAGACATAAAGAGGATGCATGTGGTTTGAGGCTACAGTCCTTATTGCGACGCAAAGGTGACAGACTCACACACACAAACTGAAACACTCACACGCAAATATAAATATAGCTCACATATAATGTCTTCAGAACTCAAGAATTTTGAACCCCGTATTGTGTACCCAGGATGGCCAGTGCATTTGACCCCCTGAGACTATTGTCATTAATAGTCCACCAAACATGCAAAAAATGTATGTTTTCTAAATGTGAATGCATTTGGGACCAACTAGCTATTATGGTCCCATCTGAATGTCATTAATCATTATCGGGGATGTACGGCCAACTGTGCGGAAAGATAGAACCCCAATAGACTGCTGATGACTTCAGCATGGTCGCCATGACAAAGGTTTGCAGCAAACAGAGTCCAAGATGAAGTTTAGAGGTCCAGAGCATTCATCTTGGTCCAAGGTCCTCTTCTGCTTTACATCTTGCAACCCAACCCAAGCTTCCAGCCCAAAGCAAGAGCCACCCAGGCATTGGAGGGTCAGGGTTCCCATGGGGATTCATCAATTTGCGTACCTGCGGATCCTTGTGGATCAGCCCAGCCTCAGCTTCCCATGAGACGTGAATCCTACCCCTTCTCCAAGATTTTGCTGCAAGTTTCCATTTTTTGCCTTTGTTAGCAAACGGAGTAGAGGAGAACAGATGGCCTGGAGGGGTGCGTCTGAGGTGAGCCCAGCCCATTTTCCCAGAGAAGACGTGTTGCTGACAGTTTGAGGTTCACTAGTTTAAGCTTGAGCCGCACAGCAGGGGTGGTTAGCCCAGGGGACGGTTCTCAGACAAGCTCTCAGACATTTGCACCAGATCCTGGTTAGATACATCCTATCTGATGACTGCCTAACTCTGGCAGCAATGCAGTGTACAAGGCCTCTGATTATATATTAGTCTTTTGCATAGAATTGTCACATGTCTTGGAGACTACAGATGTGTAGCAGTCCATAGCAGCAATGTTTATTGCACAGCATGTTCAGATCGTAACGTTCTTGTTTAAAGTGACTAATGACGCGTCATACCCAAGCTGTAACTCTATGGAACACTGCTTGCGAAACGTAACATTTCAGTAAGATAGCAGCTAGCATTAATGAAAATAGTCTGTAATGCTAAGAAGCTTTTTGACTGTTAGATGGAAAAGAAAACTGAGCCGAATGTGTGATACAGTAGTGGCCTGACAATTAACGTGGAATCGCAGGTCAAATTCTATCTGCGTTACGAACCAACTGTCAAGCTGACACTCTTATACTGGATGGCTTTGTGACTTGTTAGATTCGTGAATAACTCAGTGGTAGTATAGTAATTTAAAAGTACATTTCTGTATGTTCCATCAAAGGCAGATTGCCCTTGCTCTGCACCGGATTAAGTTTTTTGCCCTGTGAAACAAAGGCACAGCAAACACAAACGGCTTTTACATTCTAGGTTACGCTTCAGAAACATGGTGTTCTACCACCTGATTATGAAGGGCCTTCACCGAATGCTGAGATAATAAGGCGGGTCGCTGGGTATAGCTTTAGCTGATATGCTGGGTCAAGTCTTAGAATTGCAGCAGAGAATGCTAATTGTTCCAGTCATGTTGATGATTGTTGAAAGTTCATTCTGTTACTACAGAAGGTAGACACAAAAAAGTCAGAAAAGGGAATAAAGAGAAATATTAAATTTATGCCTGACCATGAGTTAATCAGAGAGGGAGGTCACAAAAGAACTGGTCCAAGCTCTGAGCTATGTCATATATCAAGATACATTTAATGTATCCATGCTGAGTAGGAGTGGTTAGCTAGGAGCAATTAATGTTATTTTTGTCTGGGAAATAACGAGACTTTATATATAATAATATAATAATTAGCTTTCCAGAGAATTGTGCCACTTGCTTGCAGTGATGGGTTTATGCATTGCTGTGTGTGTTTGAGGGCACAGATCCTTCTTTTATTTCAGACATTTTTACACTGTCAGAGAGATACTGTACAAATAATATCGCTCAATAACAGCTGCAGTGTAGAGAGGAAATGGCTCTAGAAATTGTTTACAAGATTCAAGTTAAGTCTAGTTTCCTGACTGTTTGGGGACAAGTACCAGCTTTGGTATTTGCGAGATGAATGTTAGGATTTTTTTTTATAGCCTTAACGGGGCCACATGACTTTGTTAATATTTCAGATTTATAAGAATTACCATGACAATTCATCAAAAAAAAACATCCTCAATGGATGTTTGCATTTGAGATGAATACTTATCTTGCTCTCTCTGAACATCAAGTTAGCAGCAGATCCTGAAGTCTTCTTAAGAAGCCAGAACCACAGAGAACATATTCACCCCTCCCCCTACTACCTCTTACACCTGTGTTTTTTTAATGCAAAATTCTACTGCATTTTAGTCACAGCTGAACTGAATGGGATAGCTGGGTCTTTCAGGTACATGAAATTTCATGTATGCTGAGGTCAGAGCTTAAGGGGGCTGGGGGGAGTTCAGGGCTTTCTGTGGCCAGATGCCACCAGAGATGCCAGTTGATCCTACCCGGGAGTGGGTGGCTATCATCAATGAAAGGAACAAAGTTCTCCTGATGAAAAATATAGCTTATTAACATAACCGTCATTACAAATGATTCTGTACGTTTAGCTTCAATGTAAAGTTCAGATCAGAAAGGAAATTCTGAAAGGAACTGACTGTGACATTAGTAGGGCACAGTCATTTTCTTAGGTTAGCTCAGAGAGTTAGTGTACCACTGCAGGCAGCTTGAGAAAGTGGGAGAAACACCTATCTCAGGGTCATCACACATCCTTGCTACACATTCTCACCTTCTGGATGTGCCTTCAAAGAAGCACAGTGTAATCGATGGCGTCATCTGTGCCCCAAAGCACCTTTTCAGATGTTTCTACTCTTGCTTCTGATGCTGGCTGCATTTTCAATCACTGTGTGTCCATCCTCAGCCCTGTAGTCCCTTCCCTGTTTGTTGAATCATCATACATTTAAATGGTGGTAGCTGAACTGCATGTGAAGGATGTAGACTTCCAGAGTAATTAAAGCTGACTTGACAAAAAATAGAAGGATTTTTAGCCATTAATAGTTATTGATAGTTGGATTTTTATTGCCTCTCCTGGACCCGACACCTTATCGTGGTGGAGGGGTTTGCGTGTTCCAATGATCCCAGGAGCTAAGTTGCCCGGGGCTTTATGCCCCTGGTAGGGTCACCCAAGGCAAACAGGTCCTGGGTGAGGAACCAGACAAAGTGCGGCTCATAAGATCCCTAATGAAAGAAAAAACAATGGAATTATGGTTTCCCTTGCCTGGACACGGGTCACCGGATCCCCCCCCTGGAGCCAGGCCTGGGGGTGGGGCTCGATGGCGAGCGCCTGGTAGCCAGGCCTGTACCCATGGGGTCATAGGGGTCAGGTGCACTGTGACCTGGGCAGTAGCCAAAGGCGGGGACCTTGGCGGTCCGATCCTCGGCTGCAGAAGCTAGCTTTAGGGACATGGAATGTCACCTCTCTGATGGGGAAGGAGCCTGAGCTGGTGCGTGAGGTTGTGAAGTTCCGGCTAGATATAGTCAGGCTCACCTCGACGCATGGCTTAGGCTCTGGATCCAGTCTCCTTGAGGGGGGTTGGACCCTCTTCCACTCTGGAGTTGCCGGCGGGGAGAGGCGCCAGGCGGGGGTGGGCATACTTATTGCCCCCTGGCTGAGCGCCTGTACATTAGGGTTTACCCCAGTGGATGAGAGGGTAGCCTCCCTTTGCTTTCAGGTGGGGGAACGGCTCCTGACTGTTGTTTGCACTTATGCGCCAAACGGCAGTTCAGAATACCCACTCTTTTTGGAGTCCTTGGAAGGGGTGTTGGAGAGCACTCCTCCTGGGGACTCTCTTGTTCTGCTGGGGGACTTCAATG
>JAAGVU020000040.1:30954185-30965238 GCA_011763525.2 Mormyrus iriodes
ATGCCTGATTTGCTTTCCCTTGTCTTTCCCTTGGACTGAGTACAAAATCTTTTGTTTTTGTTCCATCGTTTTCCTAAATCCTGTCTCCTCTCCTCTCAGATAAAGTCCCTATTCCACCCCTCAGTCCTGGGGTCACTTATCTCTCCTCTACACGTCTTACAGGCATACAACTGCATGTGGCAACATTCCAGCTTTGGACTTTCACAAACCTCGTAAAACCTTTAGTTTGCATACCCGCTTTATGAATTCGTAATATTTACCGATTCGGGTCACGGCAAACATCCTGATGAAGCACAGCTCAACTGATAGACAGGGTTCACCACGACCTTCTCCCTCAGCTCAGAGGCACACGGATGCTCCTAACAATTTCAATACGGAAGAACTAACATAACAAATCATATTCATGACCCAGGAAAAACTTTACGTTAGCGGTACCTGCAGTCTCCTGCAACCTGTCAGCTGAAAGATCACAGATTTCCTAAAAATAAGCCTCCTCTATCAGCTTAATCATGCTCTGGCAGAAATGTCAAGTTCCTCCATTTTCTTCTCTGCGTTTTAGACGTTTGTCTTCCATTGAACTTGACTTTGTCGACTTCATTACCAAACTTTAGGGGTTTTTTGTAGCTTAGCCAGCTGGCATAAAGTATTTTAATAACTAAAGTGATGTACCTATATACAACTAAAATAATATGCATGAAACGTCCTATAACTCCAAATACTGCCAAATTTGACTAATTTACACAATTTCTTAATGGTTTTTTAACCACATCCCCCCAGTAAGACTCTTAGTAAAACGTTTATTCCAGGCAATCAACAAATCTCTGGAGTCTAGTTGGTCAGTAATTCATCATGTTTTGGATAATGAAGGTGCTGATTTTGAGCTATCCTGGGGTCTTAGTGATGAATTAAAAAGCGTATCCCGGGAGGACCTGTCAGGTGGAGCTCCTAGATGAGGGTTACACTTAGCAGTACAGCAGTATTATTGGGCTTAAGCACACTGCACCCAATGCACATCGCTGGCACATTCTGGGGGTTTTCATCTTCCTACTACCAGCTGAGAATGATAAATGAAAAAAAGATCAAACTGTAAACGAAAAAGATTGCAGCCTGTTACCTCAGCCTGCTGTGCGAGGCAGCTAATTAAATGATCAAGTCATGACGTTCAAAGACTCGTACACCTTTCCTGCTAATGCCAAAAAAAAACAGAAGGCCAGATTTTGCAGAAATGCCTCATTTTTGGCAAATTTTACCCCAGAAACCCAGAAATATGTTGCTATTATTATTATTTATTTGGATTTTTTTTGCACCAAATGTGCCTTGCAATGTTCTTCTGTTGATATCTGAAACAAAGGGATGTAAGAGAGCTCTTGTCCCCTTAACGTTTACCAGTATTCATATTAACTGATCAGGAATCCAACCCATCTGACCCGGATATTCAGATGAAAGCAGCAAATACCTAAAACATTGCAACAGGCATTATACTAACTCAATTATGCTCACCTACTGCATGTGATTAGCCAACCATTCTTTATTCCCTCCGAAAAAGCCAATTTTCACACAACAATCCCGAGCATAAAAATGTGATCATCTTCGGTATAATTTTCTTGGTCTGATTACCTGCAGCTGGCATATTGATGGTGCGAGATCCTTGCACAATTAACCGAAAACACAGAAAGCCTTAAATGCGAGAGAGGGTGAGTGTATATTTTATGAGACAAAACAACGGGCAAACAATTCAACGTAAGGAGTGTGTAGCCGGAAGCTGCAGTGTGACAGCCCGGGGTAGGAGCTGTTCCATAGACAGATCCAGCGAGGCACGCGTTACATCTTTATTCCGCTTTCCCTGCTTTTCCCGCTGAGGTGCCTCCCTCTTTCTGAGGACCGCTTGACAGCAACTTCCAGAGATCACCGCGGTAATCCCCAAAACAAAACTGACAGAAGGAAAGCCAGGCCGCTTTTGCCTTGGCGGGAGAGTGACCGCATCTCTCTGTTGTCTGTGGGAAAATTCCCTTGCTTGCGGGGAAGATACAGGGGAACCCGGGGGGAGATTGAGAGTCTCTGCCTTACATGCCCCAGCAGCTCTTAAAGCCACAGTGTTACCCCTACGCTCACTAAGGGCTCAAACCAGTCAAACTCCTGTCAAGAGTGACTAAACGTGAACTGTAGCTTTAACAAGGAAAACCAGCATGTGAATCAAAAGTGCTGCCAAGACAAAAAAAAAAAGGAAAACAACTGCTGATATAATTCAGATGATGATACATTAATGAGCCCTGGGGGCGCTGAGTGGGGGCTCCTGTTCATGCACTTTGGCCTGCAGGCCTGCTGGTTTGACTCCTTCCCTGGGTCTCTGTGTGTGTCACATTTGCATGTTGTCCTCCTGGGGCTCTGGTTTCCTTCTGCAGTCCAAAGACATGCGGCTCATTCTGACAGGCATCCTGTCCAAGGTGTCCCCTGCTTCATGTCCTGGGGACAGGCTCCAGGCTCATCACAACCCTGTACTAGAAAAAAAAAAAACAGTTACAGAAATGAGATGTATGAAATTTCATCTTCATTCAAATTTTGAAATTGCAGGGTAAGAGCTACTCTGAAATAAGGACTTTTGCCTTAAACAAACACATCTAAATGTGTAAATATGTAATACTCCATCTCATACTATATACTTCATCTTACATGCTCAGGGTTATGACGCAGGTATTAACACTCTCACATGTTCTCACTGACAAGCTTTATCTTGATTATCCTGACGTGAACGCCCTTTGCCACCTTCCCATGTGTGTGGTGCTGCGTCCATGGGCTGTGGTGAAGATTTTCCCTGTTCTTCCTAACATTATCGTGAACTGTAGGAGCAGAGACTGACATTAGCTGACATTCTTGGACGTTCCTTTTAATCTGCAGCTACAATTTTAGCGACGGCTTTTCTGCCAGCCTATCCTTAGCTCAGCTGCTACAAGCTTCCATTTCTATGGCTCTCATCTGTCTCCGAATGGGCCAACCGAAGCTCCCGCTGGTAACCAGCCTTGTTGATCAAACAAAAACTTGAAACAGTTACTCTGTGACGTGTCGCCCTAGACTTAAATCAGCACTGTAGACAGCAGGCATCTGCTGTTCCAGTCAGAACTCACAACACAGGACAGTTCTAGATACAATGCCTGACACATTAAGGTTTGTAAAGACTCTCTTGCTGAAAATATAGAAAAACATTTAGCAACAGAAGAGGTTGCTCTTCTGTAGCGGAGTCGAACTGAGGGAGGGAAATACAAAAGATGAGATCATTAAATGAACGAGCATGGATCACACATTAATGTTTAAACATTTAATATAAAAAGTATTTCCATAAATCAATGTTAAAAGACAGACAATATATATTCTGACACACTGACATAATGTTGTGGACTAATCTGTTTTTGGTGCTAATTAATGTGTTATTTTGTGAAACAGCTTTACTTAAAACTGTCAAATGCTGCAAAATACCATGACCCAGAAGAGATACCACAGACAGCACATTAATTTAGCCAGCACACCACGAGTAGCAAGAATTCAACACCAAGTTCCAGCATAACGCAACATAAAGAAATAATATTTTTTTAATTTTTAATCGTAATTTAAAATTTTACTTCTACAATGAATAAATCAAATAAATCAATTAGCCTGCAGCTCTGAATAATTCCAAAACTCCAGCTAAAAAGAAGGTTGGACAAGTTTCTCTGTGTTATGTCTAAAAGACTTTACACAGCACATATCCTAAACTGTAACATTAACAAGCTGGAACCATCCATCTTCAATCTGCTTATCCTGGTTAGGGTAGTGTGTGTGGAGCCTATCACAGGCTTCGTAGGGAGCAAGGCTGGGTACACCCACATAAAATAGCCAATTTAAAGACACCATCCATTTTCTGTAACTGCTTATCCTATTCTGCGTCATGCAAGGTCTGGAGCCTATCGCAGAGGCACCAACCCATTGCAGGGCACACTAACACACCAGTCACACACATACCTATGGGCAATTTGGTAACTCCAATCAGCCTCAGCATGTTTTTAGACTGTGGGGGGAAACCCCACAACGACACAGGGAGAACATGCACACATGGAACCCTGGCGGAGATTAGAACCTGAGCTCTAGAGGTATGAAGCTAGTGCTAACCACTACACCACCGTGCCGCCACCTTTAAAGGCACCAATTAGCCTAGTTGCCTGACTTTGGACTGTAGGAGGGAACCAGAGTACAAGGGGGAAACCCACAGGCAGAAAACATTCAAACAGCACTCGTTTATTTAATGCTAGTAAACAATTAAAACAAAATAATTCAAGAATTGATGGACAACTCTCCATGCTGAGTTTGTTGAATTTTCCCCCCAGTTATAGACAAAAAAAGCATGCAATAAAGTTACAGTAATGTGGTTCATACGTCAACAGAGTTTCCAGCTTCACGCAGAAACCCGGTGGCTGTCCCAGCACTAACCTCACCTGTGCTGCAGACTTTTGTGCTGCCCTCACAGCAGGCTTGTCGTAAAATTTTCCTTATTCCCATAAGGAGTGTAGTGACACATCCTGCAGGTCCTGATCTCGCTCTCAAAGGCTTGGCTCACATTGTCTTAGTTCAGAATTTCAGCTTTTACATAAAGTTATGCTCTCTGTGCTGTTACTGTAAGAAGGATACAGTAAGATGGCAACCACAAGGAGTGTTCTCTTAAGCGAGAAACATCTTAATCTGTCAAGGATTATTTACACCAATTATCAAATTCCCATGCTGCTGTTGGCTCATTGCCTGTAGTAACTGGAGTTTTAATCTGATATTGTGCATATATATTCTCCATTTGTGGGATATTTACTTATTAAATTACATAAATTCAGTGAATGTTACTCAGTATATTTTATACCCAGAGACCCTTATTCCAAGGGATAATTGGACTTGTGCACCTGTCCACTGGTTCTGTTTTGCAGTTTAAGCAGCGCAGATCTTTCATTTCATGCATTTATGTTTCTTTCTAAAACATCTCTATTTATTTGCATTACTTATTTATTATTATTTATTTGCATTGACAAAGCCTGTTAATGGTCGCGTGATATGAGATGCAAGCAGAATGGATGCAAAGACACACTGGCATCTGTTTATGAAAAAAAAAAATATAATAAAATATAATTTGATGGGGAGAATTGAAAATGGGGTAAGTTCATTGGAAAACTGGTAAATGTTAAGGGGACATAAGCTCCAGACTTATTTCTTTATGTTTCAAAGGAAATTGCTTTTTTGCAGCTCAAGGTAAAAGCAGGACAGTAAAATATTTATTTTATTTTGGTTTGATGGCCTGATATACAGGGAACTGGAGGAATGAAGCAAAGATGGAGAGAAGGAGGCTGAGAACGATGAAGGGGGAGAACAGTGAAGATGAGGAAGATGAATATGTTTTGTTACATAGCAAAGGATCTGTGCTCAGTTCAATGTTTACAGCTGGTACCTATACATCATATACCTCTTTTGAAGAGCTTCACTGATTTGCCACACAACACCTCTAAATATTATTCATAGCACCTCCTGTAATGTGCAGTGCCCTGTGATAGACGTTTATATTGTCCATGTAGTCTAATGTCATGTTCCATGTATTCATTGGGATGTACTGTAGACTCACTGTGACTCTGCATTGGATAAGCTATGGAAAAGGGATAGATGGATGGATGGATGGATGGATGGATGGATGACCATTTCACTTTGACTGTAGAGTTTAATACACAGATTAATACATTCAAAATAAATGCCATTCCAACCACACACATTCACCTTTGAATTGCTTACTGTAAAAAACAATGCTTATGTACAGCTTATTGCTTTTTTTCAGTTACTGGCAGTCTGGCAGGACACCCAGGAGAACAAGCTATAGGCAGAAATATCTCTCTGCTTCCCCAGCAGGATTTTACCATCACCTCTTCACTGTGTCAAGCACGAATTGTCTCTCCTCCTGCAGTTCGCTTAATAAAACTGTTGTGGGATCAGTGTTTCCCTTGTTTTATATAGAGTAGTATGGCATTGATTGTTTTAGACCTAAGTGAAAGCAGGTTTGACTGGTTAGGAGTGAATTTCTGTTTGCAAAACTCTGGTTAATCGATATTATTGCATTAATGCATAAGAAGAAGCATGGATCAGTCACAACCTCATAAGGACAGCACTTTCTTTTAATTTGACAAGAAGAGAGGGCTCAGAGACGCACGCATTGCAGATTTGCCATTAATCTATCATCTTAAAGGTTACTTTTAAATCATATACTCTAAAAAGAATGTGAAGACCTTTCTCATTCCCCTGCAACAGCAATATTTTTTTATGATGTCATAGAGTTTATAGCCTGTATTTCGCTATGCGTCTGCTTTGACCATATGAGCTGTATGTATGCCATGCTAACAATAAACCTTATTATTCACCTGAACTGGGGGGAAAGGGGGGGTGAATGAGTGGGACAGAAAAAAGAGATTCAAAGATAAAAATGTTAGGGAAGGAGGAGAGGAGGGAGAGACTAAGGTTTATTGTATGGCTTCAGCATCTAACAAACACCACCTTTGTTGTTATAAAAAGAGATTTCAGGTGGTCGGGCCACCTTCTTTTTAATGACCAGTCCATCAAGTCACTTTCATTAATGAGGTGCACCTTCTGCCAGACACCAATTGAACGGAATGAGATTCTGCATATAAAGGTGGGACGCAACTCAGACAGATAAAATGGGCCGTTAGCTAAGCACATACGTACAGATGGCAACATAGCTTTCTCGATAGGTCATTGTTGTTGCTGTCTTGTTCCCCAACCCCCATCCCCCGCACCACCAAAGGACTAGATTGAAAAATATTGAAATAGAGTCGCAGAAATGTACAGGATCTTTTTATGGTGAGATGCCAAAGGTGGTGTGTTTAACAGTCTTGTCTGAGTTCAGAGGGTTTCTGTTTACGACAAGCCCAACCTTCCGTGTCATTGTCGGTTATGGAGTCGCAGATTCTGCTCGCCGTGATTGGAAGAGCCTGCAGGAAATCAGGAAATGTTCACGGCAATGAGGGCAAAGCAGGGGCAATACATGTCAACCAATTGTATCCATCCATCCATTTTTCAACCACTTATGCAGTGCAGGGTTACAGGGGGCTGGATCCTCTTCAGTTCCAGGAAGCACAGAATTTATGGTTAAGTGATTTTACTTCTTGAAATTTTTGATCCAATTCTACATAAAATGTTTCGCATTTGAAGATAAAGCCCTAAAGGAATTATATCTGATCTTTATCACTCATTTTTCAGAAAAATAATTTGCTTGAATTTGCAGTATAAATTATTGGCAGGCTCTGTTTTTAGGAAGTTCAACATCATCGTAATGAACAGCGTAGCTCTTTTTTAATGCACTAACTACATAAACAGTAATTCTAAACCGAATGTGGGCTTTCTGTTTTTCTTAAGTGTCTTCAAATATATATTCACAGGAGGCCTCTATGCCAGTAAATTCAGCAGCCTCTTCTATTTCTAAAAAGCATCACAGAGGAGACTATTTTCAAGAGCCTTGTATATGTCCCAGCTTGTGTACTATTTCAAGTTAGCCCATATCTTATTTTAATCCATGATATCCATTTCCGATGCCGTGGCCGAGGTCCTGTATTTGGGTCTTTACTTAATCAGTGTCTCTGCTGTGGGTTAGTCTGCGTTCTGTCCTGCCTGAAGCTTGACAGAGGCAAGAAACCTGCACAGAAACTGCCTCTGCAGTTTCATAGTAACGTGAGCTGGATCGAATCCATCCCGTCCAGAGAATGAAGGTTAATGTAGAAAACGCTCTTCTAAATGAGTCCTTATTGCACTAGATACAGAGTGTGAGGATCTGATTGCCAACTGTGCTGGCACCATGACTGGCCGGTGAAGGTGCTCTTTGGATAAAGATCACAGTTTCCTCTATTGAAGATGCTGCTCTGTAAAGCATTCAGCCACCCCTTTGCCCTTGTTTGGAGGGAAGCTATGGCTGGGGAGAGATTCAAGATCAGAGTCTAATGATACTTCTTCACTTTCAGACAAGATTCTTTTAAAATATAAATTTGAGTTTTGGATGAGATTCCCCTTGGCCATCTGTGGTATTTATGTCATTTGGAGTTGCAAGAATATTATTTTGAGTTTGTTAGGTTAATTTAAAAATACCCAAACTTGTTTCACAGGGGTTATAATTGCATTATGTCATCAAAACAGAAGCCAGATGAAAGGAGGCCTTACTAATCTCACTTTGATCCTCTAAGAAAATTAAAGTTCTGACGTTCACATGAAGTGAAATTTCCAGTATTTTGGCCTTGTTAGAGCCCTCCCATACCTCATGTGGACATGAGTCGCCCCTAATCAAGGTTCCCTCAGCAGAGGCCTTGAGGAAGTTTCCATGCAAGGTCAATGGGTTTTTGCTCAGGCCATGGGGGACAGCCTGCCCTGTCTCATTAAAGTAGCACCTGAGGCCTTCCCAATGAACCTGAAGCCACTCAGTACTGGTGGTCCTCAGGTACAGTCAAATGATATTACCGGTTTTCTTCCTGCCACTGACTTTCCCGAGAGCATGTGACCGGCCGCCACCATCTCCAGCATGACACACGGCCGTTTGTCTGGTTCGGAAAACTAGGCTTTTGAAATGGCGAGAAGACTTTAGGAAACCCCTGTGAGTATTGTAATGAAGACATCCTCCTTAAAAGAAAGTTTAGAGAGTAAGACCATTTCTGTGCTGAGCTGCTGAGACTCACAAATTACCGCAAAATGCCAAGACGATGATTCGCAACAGGATGGAGAGAGAGGCTCCTCCCTGCACTTTATTTTGGAATCGATCTCCAGCCCGTTCATTTGTTTTTATATCTCTTAAGGGTTCAGAGCCACAATGTGTTGTAAATGTTTGCCGGGACATCTAGCTAGGCTCCCATGCTGTCCATTACATATCCCCCAAGCACAAATAGTGGGTGGGCGGTGTGCAAACCAGAAAAACCATTTAGCAATTTTTATTTGTGATTTGTCATCTCCTTCTACGCCTTTATTATTCATTTATTGTTCAATTTTAGCGTCTGTATCATTATTTTTATAGCCTTCACATCTCTGGGCATAGATGTTAAATTTTAATTTTATGCTCAAACCTCTCCTTTTCCCTTTTGTCCCACAGAAACTGATCCGGCCATTTGGAGCAGAGTTTTTATCAAGGGAACAGTATATCATCCTCCCGTGTGTGTTGCTTTCTGCATAAAAATTGAGAAAAGCGTCCCCTTGCACTTGTGTCTAATTACATTAGTATCTGTCCTCTCTTTCCGCAAATCACTCTGAGTGGAATGGGGCACACCCAAGACTGGATATGGCATCTCAGGGCACTCGCATAAACACCTACTCATGAACTGGAGAGGATTACTGCACCATCCTGGTGAAGCATTTGCTCGTTTATGTCACTATTAGCATCCTTGCTTCTATAGTTATCCATCCATCTTCCACAACCTCTTATCCAATGTGAGCCTGAAGTCTGTCCCAGGAAGCACACAGAAGGGGCATCCTGGACAGGATGCCAGGACATATCAGGACAGGCATGCACATACACTGAAGGCAGTAAAGATGCCAATTCCCCTACCCACTTGTCTTTGAATTGGAGGCAGACGCCTGAGTAACTAGAAGATAGCCATGCAAACATGTTGAAAACCTACAAAGATCTTGGGGTGGGACTCCAAGCCACAGCTTTGCGGGTGTGAGGGCACTGTGCTGCCATACAAACGTGTGCAATTGCTTACATTTTGTCATAACCTACTGAGAAAGTATTTGAGATTCTCATTCACCCCATGCGGGTCCTCCATGCGAAGTGCGATGAGTCCAGCAGTCCTGAGGTGACATGTTGAACACTAAACACCCTCATCACCGAATGATGATATTTATCCTGCAGTGAACTCTTAGCGCCCTCATTCACAGAGAATATGTGCGGTTCATCTTTCATTGAACACATAGTGCCCTCATCTTTGGAGAACATGTGCAGTTCATCCTGCAATGAACGCTCCTTTTGCGAGATCTTGCAAAAGTTCATGTCCCCCCCATGTCCCTTTTGGGGCTCCATATGATTCATTTGTGTTGCTTTAGGTTGGTCAAATTTTCTCAAGTCTTGTTGAATCGTATCTCTTAGTGTAACAGTGTAAAACTTGTCAAATATCGTTCAGTCAGTGGGTTTTTTTTGATAGCAAAAATGATTCATGTTCTCCTCAAGCTCCCATCACACTTTTTAAACCTCAAAAGCCACTCTATTACTGTTTCGATTAAAACGGTAAACATTAAATTAGCATGGATCTGCAAGGTAGAAAATTGCTTCATAATAACATTACCCCAGCTACTTTTCTCGGGCGAGGTTTGACAGCGGTAGGTGGAAGATTATTAAGCATTAAAGACAGTAGAACAAACAGGGCAAACATTAACATAAGAGTATATCTTATTGATTGCAGAAAAGATTGTACAGAGACCTTGGGGAGTTTAGCCAATGAAATTGCAGGAGAAGCTCAGATGAAGTTATTTTACCAGAATGTCCAGCTTGAGTACCTCTGTCTTCAAAGAATATTACAAATACTAGAGCATGCTACAGTTTGGAGAAATTTATTGCTGTTTTCCAAATCTTTTTACTTTCTCCAGCAATATTGATTTTGGGACTCTTTATATTATATCAGAGACTGACTCCATGATAGGGAAGCGGCTGAAAACTATTAAGAAATAATCTCTGGAGATGACACAAAATTGGATTTACGTGACAGTGCAGTGGGCAGAGGAAAGGGTCTTTGAGTGTTTGAAGGAAAAAGGGACTAAGGAGAGGTAACTCACACAAAGAGAAAACTGCCACTCCCAGGTCTGAACAGGAAACCGAAGGGGAACAGAAAGGAATGAAAGCTTGATTGCTTGATTGATCTGGGTTTCACTATGGGATAGCAATCAGAAATCACCAATTTATACAATTTATACATATAGCAGCTAATGAGGCACGGGAGGACCCAATCAGCAAACAGAGCTCCAGTCACATGTCTGTCCCTAAGACAAAACCCCTATGAGACCTAGTTTATATATAAGT